>LUCH01004588.1:38878-50247 GCA_013368495.1 Paragonimus heterotremus | reverse complement strand
GGAGTCCTAGTCAGCATAGCCCGCCGGATCAAAACAGTACACAAGCCCGACCACCTCGTCAAGCTACCTCCCGACCCTTGGACATAGCTAAAAAATTACTGGTATACAGGAGTTTCAATCCTCTGGGGAAGTCTGCGTCAAGCGAGCTAATTCAGAAAATTTGTTGTTCACATGCTTCACAGTAGACAGCTATCAAATATCGCCTGTTGGTGTGGCAATGTGATGTGCAGAAACACTGCCAATCGGGTGGATGGGCTTAGAGGTCACACGAAGTGAAGATTCTAGGTTTGAATACGTCTGGACAGTTATCGTGTGCATGTGTGTGTAGTCTGTATGCGAGTAGACCACATGTAATGAGGAGAGTGACGAAAATACGGC
The DNA here is from genome assembly GCA_013368495.1 of Paragonimus heterotremus. Classification (NCBI taxonomy): domain Eukaryota; kingdom Metazoa; phylum Platyhelminthes; class Trematoda; order Plagiorchiida; family Troglotrematidae; genus Paragonimus; species Paragonimus heterotremus. Next base: position 49,869 of record LUCH01004588.1, on the reverse strand, counting down.
AAGCTTTTTTCACCCTGTGAAGTTGTCAGTGGTCCAGTAGATTTGGCCAGACTAGTGAAAGTTCCAAACGATCCGATCGGTCCACCACCTACGATGTGTTTGCTATTGGCGAGGTCTCTTTCGATAAACAAATCCTTTATGGTTACGAATACCGCTTTTCAACAAAGTCGGATGGTCGAAGTCAACTTGATGTTTGAGGATTGTGTGCGCCGAAATGAAGTAATTATTATCTTATTTTATGAGTTGCAATGCTTTGATGGGAGACATCTTGCTGCACGGTACAAGATGTTTGTTGCATACCTTCAGTTGGTTGACGGCGTGTCCAGTGTAACAGGATTGATAATCCATGTTCTCAATTCGGTACATGTAGTCAGGTAGTTCCAGAACCGATCGTTTGTCCTTCAAAAGAACTTACTTATTTTGGGGAAAACCTGCTCGATTCGCCACTTATCCAATCCCTGACAAAACATACGACCCGGCAGTGGACCAATCCAAACGTCACACTGATATACCACAACAGGATTGGACGAACAGCCTTGAAGTTACATCTGCTATTCGCTAAATCCTATGTTCCCTAATACACCAATCAGCTTACAATTTGCGACGTTGCACATGCCACTCAAATCAACCAAAAACAGACCGATTTTTTAAAGGCTGATGTACATTTATGGATGCGGGTTCTTGTTTCATGAATAACAGCTGCTGGTTTCAGTCAGCTGGAGAGCCCCTTATTATTTGCGGAGGGGATTTCAATTCCAGTAGGATTTCGAAAGCTACCTGAAGTCTTTAATTCCGAGTGTTACACTTAATCCGTACTTAATCAACACTAATCCGGGTTGCACTTATCAGAGTTTGTTGCATGTGGAGTTGACTAGACCTCAAAAGTTACAGAACTATTGAGGGCACAGTATTTCCAAATCAGTACTAACTTTGTGCAGGTGCAAGAATGAGTGTTCTTGACTGAGTAGTTACCACCACTGCCTTGTTCATATCCAACGGTACATTAGGTTCATTGTAATTATAAAGTTTGAAATATGGGCGTGCCTTTTGATCCAAATCGTCAGAGCCGTTGAATGTCTACTGGTTTTATTCAAGAAGCACAGAAGTCTCAGATACACCGAAGACATGCGGTCCTATAGAAAGTAAATTAGATTGAATAGGATAATTTGGCCGCCAATATACGGGACTTCGTCCACACTTGGATTCAAATAAAACCACTGGTTTAGCGAATAAGATTCAAGAAATGAAGCTAACCTGTGGTTCAGCAAGCTGTCGGGAATTTCCAGGAATGAATATAACTGAGTTCTAGATAAGTAGTATCATGAAAGTATCAGTTTGTTCGCATTTTTCCTCGTTGACTAAAGGTGTCTGTGGTTATCCACATTCTTCTTCCTTTGATATACAGTTGTAAACATTGCAGAATTAACCAGATGGCTTAAGCAGCATCATAAATGATCCTTCCATCATTTTTGTTTTATGGACTGACACATGCACAACAAACAGCACATGTTTATCAACATGCAACACGATTCTCTACTGCTGATGAACCAATGAGGTTCAAACAGTTAATCAACACATCATATCACGCTTATCAAAGCAAATGTTGAAACAATCAAATCTCAAGTGTGAAAAGTGAAACCATCGTGCACTGATATGTTAAAAACGAAGTTGAGAAATAGGTAGTTTAGCAACCAGCTAAATTTGTTTTCATTTTTTTGTGAGTTATGATTTTGGCAATTTGAAAATTCCAGTTAATTTGTTTTGACGTCAGTTCCTTTAATGTTATTTACTATAAAAGTCTTTGTTTTTGACTGTACGAGTCAGTTAACTTTAGGTTCAATGGCAATAATTTAACAGAAACAAAACATTGAGTTTCTAAACTAAGCAACCATTAACGGTAAAACATTCCGCCTGTGCCCAATAATACTAACAATTAATTCGAATAAGCACACACCATTCCGCTAGTAATGAAGTTTTATCCGTTAACAGTAGGATACACACCGGCGACGTTTATCTTAAGAGAAAGACATGGGTTATATTTGGAAGTGAACAGAATTTCTGCCAGACCCCTAATCGAAACACGGCTTCCGTTGACAAAAACGTTGTTGTATACCAGTTCACTCATTTGTGCTTTGGTGCAGTGATGTATAAGTCTGTGTATTTAGACCGAATGTTAGACAAAATATAAGGTCCCATAATATTGACTCTACCAATTGGTTAGTCTACAATAATGTGTTTGTACTTTTACACTCGACGTTCTCTGATCAATCAGTGATATGGTATCTTCAATTTTACAGTTCCTAATTATCTATGAAAAATTTAAATTTCACCTTGTTCTTCTGTCACTCTTCCACGTGAATTTTCCTTTTGATGTTAGTTTAAAAGTAATTTTTTATATCATCAAAATCTGTTACGGTTGTTATTAAGGCCATATTTCAGAAAATCATAAATAATCGTTTAAAGTAGGATATATAGCCGTCCAGTTTATCGTTTGTTGAAAATAAGGGAGAATTGACATTGTAAAGTAAACTTGACAGAACGGAAGAGTTGCGATGGTTACCAAGGTTTAACTCTACAAAAATATGAAGTGAGTGGGTACGCATTCAGGAAAGTTTAAAAACAAAATAACCGGGAATAACATATCAGGATATAGTTATTTAAAACATTGGGACCTCCAGTGAATCAGGTTACTATCTACGTTTAGTATAAATCAACTAATCGATTGTTGTTGTGAGTGTAACAGCCTGCAGCGTCCGTCAAACGTTCTGATCCCACATGCACACGCAACTAACGTAACCGTTACAGTCACTCTGGTAACTACCATTATGATAGTCGTCATATTTTATCCGTTTGCCTTAGGACGTGATTTCCACTGTTTAGAACATTGTTTGAGTTTACTCAAATTTTATCCTTATTACGTGGTGACAGCTGATAAAACCGTAGAGTACTTCATATATGTACTGCATGTATGATGTACATCAAGTTTAGCGACGTCATGCGGCAGATTAAACAGTGAACAAGACAGATTCCAGAAAATTGAAACTTATCAAACTTCGTTTTTTCCTTTCTCCGTCCAGGCTGGATATGCCGGCTCTTGGACAAATTATGACCAGTGCCACACGACTTCTCTTCGCCAGTTCCCATAAGATATTGAGAGTGCATGGTTTTCACTTCAGTCTGTTGCTCTTTTATTTGAGAGGCGCTCTCGTTTACTTTGATTTCACCCCAATAATCGTTAACGAATGCAAGTGATTCCTTTAGTTAAACAGCTTCATCAGTCTACGGCGTTCACAGTTTCACACAATAGAACATCACAACTCAATGACTTGGCACGGTTAAACGAAATGTGAACAACGCAATCAGTGTTTAAAACGCCTTGAAAACGCAAAGAAATCGTTTTTGAGTAAATATGTCGAGTTGGTCGATTTCTTTCCGGATTTGTCATAACAGCTCTTCTTTTCATACCGGTAATAGGCTTTTGTTAATGATTTTTGCTAGTCTGAATGCCGTATACTTAAAGGCCGTTCCACAAACGTGAGATTGACTCGGTAAGACTATTCACAAATTGATGAGATGATGTGGAGACGTGGTCATTAGACAGAGTGAGGTGAGCAGTCCACATCGTGATATAAGCTAAACTGTATAAGTTTGCTTTCACGGAGCGTTGCACTGTTACCTTGAACTCATCAACACAGTGATAAACCAGCACTTGTATGAGGTACTCCCACAATGGTTTACAACGCTGTTGAGAGAAGACCAGCCAGATTCTTTCATTTAGTCACATGACTGCTTGTTTCTGAACGGCGCCACTATAACATTCCATTATAAACTTTTGGTATTATGCATTACTATACAACGCGGTTGTTGACAGATGTTTGTAGACAATTGTCGTTCTAATGATCAGTTTTATTGTGCTGGGTTTACATGGAGCCATACAAACCATCAGTTTTATCCCTCTCTACGACGCGATGTGTTTTATGCTCTTCTATTTTAAAATTTCAGCATACCGGACTCGAAAAAATTGTGCTTTGTTATGTTACTTTGGTTATAAGTGTTGAGCATCCTGCAAACATTGTGAGGCCGATAGACACACAGAAACAATCAACAAAGTATTCATCATCAAAAATAGCGCCGCCATCAAAAAGACCAACAGCACAAACATAACGTCATGCTTATCACTAGCCAGTGTACGTTTGACCACTCTGATCCTCTTATGAAGAGGTTATAAGTTGAGTTCTCAAAGTCATATTGCATATACTCTTCGAAGGTCTAACGTTCATATCGTTATGTTGTCTGGTGGTTTTGGATCTTTCATTTCTACCACTGATCTGTCCATCAGGTTCCGTAATTACTAGGCTTTCTAAGTTCAGAGTGGTTGTCGCACAAATTGTTTTTGGTCAATATATATATTGACGATGCAGCATGGAATCTGGATAACTTTATATCAGTTAATTGCGCCATTTCCTGACAACCGGCGGCTTCAGTTAGCTATGTGAAGTTAATCCTCAGGATACATCGATCTCCGCGGAATTCAGCATGCAAGTGAGCAGCTGGACTGAAAGCGCTCTCCGGATAAGTTTCACGATTTAGTACAAACACGAAACGGGGACGAACAAATGTAACCAATTTTTCTCAGCCTGTTCTAACAAACTGAAAAATTCGCTGTGTGAAAGGTAGTTTAGGTTCGATAAAAGTTTCAAAAGTGGTGTAATGATCAAGAAACCGCCTACATTGCTGGAAGTATTATGGAAGTCCGAAATCATTTGAACGAAATTTGCTTTGATATAGGATAACTGCGGTTACCCAAGCGCTGAAAATAAAAATATCACCCTGTTATTGACACTTCGATTCATCTAGACACTGTGTGTTTGTAATATGGCACCAAATGCCTGTAAAATTTGCTGTAAAAAGCTGGTTGATGTTGAATACGTTGAACACGGGTCACACACGTCTGCTACGTGACGCAGACGTCGGAAACGTGGGCATCTAAAAATTGCAGTTTCACTTCACTGAGCACTTTCCCTAACGGCGTCTTCCAGGCATTCTGTGGCACCCACTAGCTTGGACAAAGTTTTAAACATGGATTGCCTGATGCCATTAACAAATCCAAGTGAAGTAAAGTGTATCAGCACCGCAAGTGGTTGATATTAACCGTTCTTGAAAATTAATCACCTTATCACCAACCTCAGGAAGAATTTTTCAGTATAGATTGGTTAAAACGTGAAATGTAAATTTAAACTTAAGGATTTGTTTAGCCTACGACTATCTGCTTAATTTTTTCTTACTACCATGTACAAATTACGTCGCTATTGAAACACTGAAATAAGATATCACTTGATTATTTACAATGACGTTTCGTGAGGATGTTTATTTTATGTCTAAACCACGCACATTCTTTAGTAACTTTATTTATGTTGAAAGTCGTTAGTTGCCATAAAGTCACAAACAAACGGAATAGATTAACTTGGTAGTTACTCTAACCTAAGTTTTTTTGTTGGATACTGCCAACAGAATTTTCTCTTCAAATTCGATGTAATGGAAGTGGAAAAAACTTCCACGTCAGTAATTTCTAGTACTATGAACAATAATGTGGAAATATTGAACGAAGGGAAACTAGGACCCTTTTACAGTTATGTTTAAATATACGCATTTGTATCAGCGTAAATTTACGTTCCACCGTTTTTGAATGTCTTTAAACTCAAGCTTTTTATCCTCACCACAACTGAAATATCTCAGCATTGTCGTACATAAATGTACACAACAGACAAAAATCAACTTCATCATTAGCCTCACTAGATAGACCTTTTGTGCAAAAAAACAAAAACATACTTAACTGAAGTGCATTGTACAGAATGGCTCATTACAAGCGAGTCACCGTCAAGCGTAGGATGAAAGAATGTTTGTCCCACCAACAAGCATATGGTGTTAGGCTAAAGGGGAACCTTAAAACTGTGGCCGAAACTTAATAGAATAACCCACAAGTAAGTCAAATCAGTGATCGTCACTAAGTGGTTACATTTTGGTAGTACGAGACTTTGCCACTTCGACAGTGGCACCCGTGTTATTGTAAATTTGGTACTGACGAGTCAATACGAAATGCTTGCATCTACCAGTGTTCGAGTTCTAACTGCTTTGTTCAAACTGTTCGAGGGAACCAATTGTTTCAAAATTCTGATAAGGGTTTATTATAAACCTGTACAATATAACGTCACAGAAATCGAAGTTTCGCAACCCTTCTAGCAGACGTGCCGTAAAATTTATGTAGATAATTAATCTACCAGAAACCGATATACGTTGAGCGACCATGTTCTACAAAATTTAAGATGATACATTTCTGGACTGGGAAAGATGCACTTACGCCAGCACTGGCTAACTTCATGAGCAAAGCCTCATATTGTGTTGAATGTACAGAGTGGCTGTGGACGTTTTTGAGGTGTTTTTTAATCTTGGCAAAATAATTTAAAAAGTTAGAAGTAAGATTAAATGAATTGATATATTTTGACTTGCAAACACAACTTATTCTCATTTAACCCATATATAAACATAGGGAGTAGATATGTTTTAATTCCCGCACCAAAGCAACCAGAAGTAGATAAGCCTGATCCAGATAGTCCGGGCTGAACTGAGTAATACCACAGCAGTCAAACCTGTTTCTCTCACAAAATGTGTGCACCTAACAGACGCTGGTAAGATTCAACTAGCACCGAAAGTCAGTTGCTAGGTCTTTCGACTGTGTACCGACTTTGTAGAAAACTGGCACAAACTAGTGAACTGAAATGCGTATCAATACCACGTCGATTCGCACATGATTTACTGGGTCTTTGCACAAAAGCGTACATCAGGTATGCTGATAATGAGCGCTTATTGGTTGATGGTTCACCAAGCAAAACAACGTAGAGTTGTCTGCTGATCTCTCGGTTTAAAATATGCTCATTCATGTACAGCCGGAATTTATCAAGGTCTTATTACTTATATGTATAATAAACGTCAAAGTTGATCTAGTACAGCTTACATACAGAGAGGTTAATCAAATCAAACCGAAATACACCTTACAAAGCATCTGCAACGTAAGCCAAGTTCAATCCAAATCGATCAAAGACCACCTGGTATTATTTGTTTCTGTCATCTTTATCAGACTGTACAAATCATGTTTCGTATATAGAAGCAGTTTGTACTAGCCGTTTACTTCGTTTGGTCATCCCTCCCAGTACCATACGAATCTCAGCCAAACATGAACCACTTAGGGTTGTCAACCATGGCCGCCATATATATAAATATCCATGCACACCGATACCATTCATTCGATCTATAAGACTGTGACCTAAAAACAATCTGTAAAACATTTTCTGGTTCGTGCAACTTGAACAAAACACGCATAATTCAGGTAAATGTATAGGTGTGATTAAAATGCACAAACGTGACTGTCTACTCAGCTGCAATTGTGTGGATGCAGGTATGCCAGTGACTACGGCACACAGCCATATCGGATAGCGTCTCTAATCAGCTATTTGAGTGATCACGAGCTTCATTAAAATATCGCAATATATCTCTTCTTTTATTCAATAGGAGTTATTTTTTCGTACTACACCAAATTAACAAAAATGTGGTAGCTACTACCCGCAAGGTCTCATGTATGTAAACAATTCTGCCAAACAACTGGCGCCAATCGTTCACATAGCACAGAATGAACCTATGAAAACTTCAGAACTGAGATATCATGTCAGTGCAATTATCACATTGGTATCATGTGGAGCAACATATTTTATTACTGTTCTCATGGAATTCTCAAAATGTTGTAGTTGTTTTCAATTGTGATGAAACGGTGACTACAATAACAAGTAAGGGGTCAATGCTATTTAGAAAATTACCCTTGTGTCATTGTAGACGAGATGTGGAGAACAAGTGTTTCCACCAAAGTTTCAGGAAATGGTGTGGCTATGCAGGCTTTTACAGGCGCAGTTACAAAAAGCAATAAGCAAAAGCAAGTTTATATTTTGACATCTGTGATAAATGAAAATCATGCTTTTATTAATTTCCTCGTATTTGCATATTTTTGGTAACATCTAAGCTTGAAGTGACCTGGTAGTGAATAGTTCTCTTCAGCACACCTTGTAAATGTTGTGTTCTGGGTAAACCTGCTTACAATCAGCGTGATTTAATTTCAATAACATACCACTAGGACAGTTTTGTACAACAGTTAGCACGAATGTAAAGGTTCGGCATTAAAAGATTTGACAGAGCCAGTCGATATAACCTAACAGTTGTTAATTTCTATCTCATGAAATTACATTCAATACAATGAATCATCTACCCACTTGGCCCAATGTATCTGTTTCACTCGAAGTTAACGTGTGTTGTGCCATGCTGATAACATGATTTCTCCTGATCACCCATTATGGAACATCCAGTTCAGACGTCTACCTTGATGCGCACGACATTGTGACTGGACAAAGAGAATGATAAATCTAGCAGAAAGGTGAAGCTCATTGTAATTAACGCTTTTCTGGGTCATCGTCGTCATAACAGTCATGATCCTGACCAAAAGGTACTGTTGTTTGGGCCGCCGCTCGCATCAATAGTGACAGGGAATATCCTAGAAGAAGACGTTGCTAAGGAGGTTGAAAATTATTGAAAGAAGACTAAGCGGAAGAACTAGAAATGGTATGGATACAGGTTAGCCATTGATTACGGCACATCGCCATCAGGGATAACGTCTCTAACCAGCGGTTTGAATGATCACGAGGACCCCATCCGTGCAGGCGACATCTACTCACTCTGCTCAATGTAACAGTCAGTGTCTTCATATATCGTGGTCACGTTGTTGCTTGACTACCATGTGGTTTCACCCGACTGTTGGTGGCCTCAGCACATAATGCCCGGTACGGTAAACGCTCCGCCGGCATACGGAGTATGTGACCCAGTCATCGCAAGCTATGCACCGTGGTTAATTGACCAATTGATCGAGCATCCCGAGCGTTCCGGGATACGCGCCGGCGAATGGCCACATTGCTAACGCGATCATTCCACTTAACATGGGCTAACCGGCAGACATAACGATGTTCACACAAACAGCAAGTCTGTTGATATCTTCCTTGCGAACCGGCCACATTTCCGAACCGTAAACCAAAACAACGTCCATAAGCATTATATACTCTTCCTTTGAACGAAAACGGAAAAAGGGGAATTGGACTTTGTTGATTCCTGCTCATCTGTTCAGAACAAGTAATTTTACTTAACTCTGAGAACTGGTTCACAACCCTTCTGCGTACTCAAAGTTTTAGTATTTTGGCATTCAGCGGAGTTTACATATCGCAACTTAGCATTCCGTACTGTGTGCACACACTTTGTTGACGTAACCTGTTTACTAACTAATGCACTAGTTGTGTAGGTCATCATTGACGTAAGCAAATTCCGTCAGTCTGCAATGTGGATTTTAGCCACACTTCCGGCAAACTTACTCTAACTCTTCATTTTGCGAGCGATGGGATTAATTCAGACCGGCCAAAATTCTTTCGTAGTCACCAGTAACCAAAATACCACTCAACATCCCTATTGAAATTTGTTATTTCCACTTGCACAAAAGTCTTAATTGTGGAGTCGACGGCTGAAATCAACATTACTGCCGCTGTTTTCCAAATATGTCGTCTGAATACCTGAGCTTCACTCAGAAACCAGGTTGACTGAGTAAACAGGTGTAATAATTCGGTCGAAGTGAATGTACGGTCAGAGGTTCAGCTGTGTACAAAGTCTTCTCGCGGATGCGTGGTTGAAGTTCAAACTCCGTTCGCAGCAAGGATATACACTAGTGACGAATTCTAACGAGAGAAATATTCGACTCTAGGGCCTCATTCTGAAGATAGCCTACTGAAACTTGTTTTACAGTATGAGAACTGTGATCATTTGTGAGTAATGGTTAACTTAGTTTAAGCAAAACCCCTTAATGCTTATATCCGTTACGCAATATTAAATACCACAAAATACGTTTTAAATTCGTTCAGTTTGTTGAAAACACAATATCATTGGAAGACATAATTATGACATTGTGGTTACTGTCCATAGTATTTATGTAAATGAACTGAAACCAATTAATCACACGAAGAAAGCATACTATTTGGGGAAATTCACTAGTTATTTGAAATATTCATCTTAGTGGACGAAAGGTTTTTTCTGCTAATGAATGTACCCATCATGTAGGCATCAGCGTTCACCGACCAAATTGTAATGCGACGCTCTGCCGTAAGTTGTGTCAGCTTCCCAACAGATTTCCTGACTACATTCCAGAACATATGCCCAGCTTGTTTTGTTCCATCTTTTAATCATGTTACCGTTCTCATACAGAACTTCCTGATTTTGTATGTGCTGAGTTTTCGTTCAAGATGTCCAAACGTTTAACCGAATTTTGACAATCCATTTTATACGATATACCCCATAATAATCAACTTTAAAGATAATATTTAGATGAGACCCAACTGTGAAAAGTCAGGGCTTCGGCTGGATTCGAACCAGCGACAGAAACACCATGCCTCTACGCGGCAAGCGCTCTACCAAATGTGAAATTTCCGAGCTCCTGGCGTGGCTTCGTAGCTCAGCTGGTAGAGCGCTTGCCGCGTAGAGGCATGGTGTTTCTGTCGCTGGTTCGAATCCAGCCGAAGCCCTGACTTTTCACAGTTGGGGCTCATCTAAATTCATAAATCTGCCAAACTACTTATAAGTAATAGACAAGACCGACAAGTGGTGGTATTTTAGCGCACGGCGCATTAAGTCGTTTTCCTCAGGTACGAATTAACCAGACGCGAAATACAAAAGGTCGTAGAGAGAAGATCGAATATTTATTGCATGAATTATACAGATGGTCTCTTATTGCGCTAGAAATGGCATCGACACGTAAGTTAGCTAGAGAGACTGGAGACCGGCCGTCGACGAGCGATTAAACCGGATGTTTCGGGATACTAGCTCCGAGGTTCACACACCCAAGGTTTCCCCCAGCCTTA
>LUCH01004588.1:0-36601 GCA_013368495.1 Paragonimus heterotremus | reverse complement strand
AGCCAGCTCTTCGCGGTCAGACACAACTGTTCGTGAACTTAACCCTTCTTTGGACTTAATGACCTATCTTGACCCGCTTATTGATTATCCACCCCTCTAGTTGTTTGCTGTGGGGAAAAAACGCACCCGTGTTATTGTACATTTGGTACTGACGAGTCAATACGAAATGCTTGCATCTACCAGTGTTCGAGTTCTAACTGCTTTGTTCAAACTGTTCAAGGGAACCAATTGTTTCAAACTTCGACAGTTGTTTTTTTCATACTCATCACCTTATCATAGTTATACATTTTCGTTAACTAGCCTGCTGTTCATTGAACAAAAGCTGTCGAGTTTCATCCGAACGGATGTGCAGTTATGGAAATGAAAACTTTTTATTCACAGATTGACTTGCTGGGCAGTGAGCACTGTTGTAGGACGTCCTGTCGGCTAACGAGTTCATATGTGTTGCACATTTGCTAGTGGCTGATTAGTGAAATTGATACTGAGATGCATTAGTGCAGTGGAACAAACACGTATGAGATCAATCAAACAGGGACATAAAACTTCATATAGTACAAATCAAAAAACCTTCGGTAGTGGATAGGGGGAAAATATATACTTCTTGAAATGATATAAATAATGTTATCGTGAATTATATCAGTAGTTGTGCTAGTTTTTGAAGATTTCAGCTTGCTACATTAGCATTTATCCTTTCCTCTGATGCAGTATTGTAACACAACCTATTACGGTATGCTGCAGATAAGAGACTTCAAGCTTTTTGTGAACAAAGACGGAATTCATGATGGGATAGTTTGCCAAAAAAGGTACTTAAAGAAACCTGGCGAATGCAATAGAGTTTGGGCGTGTGTATGCCCCCACGGAAGGCAACAGTGTAGACGAAACTGGCCTTGACAGTTTTATGTTTATAACGGAAGGGTAATGGGCTATAAAGTGAATTGCTTATGCAAAATAGTTAGTCGGGAATAAACAATAATAGCTTAGCTTTAAGGCGGTTAGTGAAGGGTTAAGATATTTTGGCGCCGCTTAGACAAGAGAAAACGCTACGTTAACGGCCTTAGCACGTTTTATTTTGCACTACTTATTGAGGGTCACGTTTTCGATTACCTCGATGACAGTTTGTAATCTAACTGGCCAAATTGAGTGCTCGTATACGTTAGCTTAGATAAAAGGTCGTACTGTTCAGTGCAAATGTATATCATTGTTCAATGAGTGATTAATACCTCAGCGCTAAATGGATCACTCTCCTCCTAAAAGTACTCCAAAATCTATGTCATTCAACTAGGCAGTCATGAAACCTCTCACAACTACACGCGATTAAAATAACCACTGGCGCAGTCATGTGGCAATTCCCATTTCGTCCACTAAATGCGTTGATAGGCGGCTTGTGTTTTACACCCATGCTTTTAGCTAAGGTGAATAATGAATTCGTTTGAACCATCTACAGTTGTAAGCAATTCCAGTCTGAAACAGTTAAATAGGATGAAGTAAAATATCCGCGACTGCCTTGTTTAGAGATCTACACTTTGAATGGGACAAATCCACGATTGTAGAGAGGTTCGTAGGCACTGACAATGATGTACTTGTAAATAGTTGCCAGTGGCAACCACATTGCTGTAGCAGATTCAATTGAACTGGAATCGTTAAGGCACCTCTTTGTAAGCGCAAGCACGCGGTTGTTTAGAAGATGGGAAAATTACGCTTGAAAACGCAGAAGATTAATATCAACAAAGGTATACGAGATCAAATATTATTGGTCCTGTGTCATAGGGTTCGCCTGTAATATATCATTGTATAGTAATTACATACTACTGTATGCTATGCAACTTACACCGTACCGCCGCAGATGCGTAATCTTAGCTTAAAACATGAAACTGGTGCACAATGGATCTCGCTCATTGCTGTCCTATAAAGACACTTATGTCAAACGATCGGTTTACTCGAGGAAGTGAATGTTGGGAACAGAAATATAAACTCTATCGTTTAAAATGGGGTTAGATCAATATTTTTTCATTCACTATAAACAGTACAGAGTCGTTCCACCGAGTTTTTGGAAAACCACTCAAAACTGTTGAGAAGATAGCTACGTACCAATCAAATGGAATGACTACGAAAAAATATCGAAATTCAATGACGAAAACAAATTGCAATATGTACATTTTTATAACACTATATTGTGCTAGATGTTTATAACCAGTCTACATAAGTCCTACCTTATTACACTATACACATCAAACACTTAAACTTTTCAGCTATAAACTACCTTTAATTGTCAGTTATATTTTTATTCCACTTTTGTAACTTGTCGAACTCAAGAAGAGTACAGAACAGCCAGTAGCGTAGTTGGCATGCAATCGTCCATAATTGTTATCGTTAACGATTCGGCATCAACTGTCCCTGGAATACTAGATAGATGTTTGTTTGCGGATAGCGCACGCATGTTTAACAAAACTGAGACAACCGGAACAACGATACCCGGAAGACAAACGGACTGGGTAAATGCAGTTGGCATAAAACAAGTCTAACTAAAAGATTTCCATTGCGTTGCATAATACTGCCAATACACTTACTGTGCACTTTACTTCCTGAACAAGTGGTGCGAGTCAGCTGAAACTCACTACAAAAGTGTCACGTACAATCTCCAGACTAGTCCCTTGAGTTCTGCCTGATCAATGGATAATCTTCCTTCGTTGTGTTCTGAACGATAAATGTTTTCCTTAAGTAGCCACAAGTTTATTTTGACTTTCCATCAACTTTCAACTCAGTGGTTTCATCTGGTTATATGCGAAAAAATATCACTCTGTTTATTATTCTCACACTTCACTGGGTATCACGGAATTAATTATAATTTTGTTAACACTGTTCAACCGTGTTTTATTTGTGTCAAACCTCAACTTCCCTTTCGACTTTGTTGGGTGAATTTGTTTGATTTTAAAATAGAAAGGTTTTCACTGTTTTCGATTTGTTTTCAGTGTTAGCAGCAACTAGAAATAGTGTAGTTATCTGTAAAATACAGTTAGTTCTCTTGCAAAAATTGCTGATTGATACGAGGCTAAAGTAATCGTGCCAACTCTATGCAAAGAATGCCCATCTGGATATTAATCATTTCGATAATTTCACTGGTCTTTATAACGAACAGTGTATAGCTAGAAAATATCTCAAACCGTTTTGAAATGTGAATTTCCCAACCTGTCTTTTAACGCTGCTCATATAACCAACGACTCATTGCACAAGTTACAATTTTTTCAGAAGTCTAATTATCTTCAAACTGAATCGTGTTTTTTGCTGTTCAGTCGAAGAACGGTGCTCGATTAGCTTTTTTATCACACTGCCTACCAGTTAATTTGTCAGTTGGCGTGCAGCTGAGGTCAATCCTATAGAGGTATAACAACACGGACTTTACGACAGCATACATCTGAAGCCTCTCCAAGTGATTAACCAAAACTAGGAAGCATCTGAGTTAAACGATGAATATCTCAGAAGAATCTTATTGACTTCCGGTGTGAAACTTTTCGAGATAAGTCTACAAGTGGCCCTCAACCAACCGTGTAATCACGTGTTATGACAGACTCTCCAAGTTACTAGAGTTTACCTAGGAATTACGAATCAAAAAGTGTCGTCAGACTCACTATTTACTGGGTACAGAGGTAGTCAATTTTTCCTCAGTTCAACCGCCAGTTTTCTCCCACAAAAATTTTATTCGAACAAACAGTTCAATTCGTGACAGTTACACACGCGTTGTCTAAACACATATGTGATATTTATGTATTCAACTAATGGAAATGAAAGAACTGTCAACATATCAAAAAACTTGTTTTCTTACTTTAGTGAGTGGCAAAAATCAGTCGCATTACTAAACCAGGGGATAAAAAAGATAAAAACGGTGGTGACAAATGATGTTACACAAATAGACAAACGTTCACGTCTGAACAGAGCCACCAGTTTTCTAGTTATAAATTTATGGAACTGTTCAGTATGGACAACGTATTAACAGGAAAATGGAAATTTATAAAAGGAAGTTGATTATGTTATGGATGGAAATTGTGAAATGCTTCCCAAATGCCTGTCACAGAAAAAGTTATGTTACCAGGAATACCGTCCTCTTCGGAAGCAGTAGAACTCTTTAGTTGGAGAGAACCCATACATAGATCAAAAATCAACAGAGCTCAAGTGAAAAGAAATAACACAAATTTGTTTGATTAACCAAGGACCACGAGCCGCCCTGTTGATGATTGCATGGCGAGTGCGAGTAAACTATTAATAAAGCTTGGGGATGAGGCCTAATACCAATTGTTGACATTTTTCACACAACTATCAGTATTGCGTTAACTATAGTCAAGTATGTTTCTCCAATGCAACGAATCACGCAGAGCCTTGCCTATTTGTAAACCTACGCGGCCGGCTATTTCCCGTCTGAAACGAACTGTTAAATATTGTGTAAGTTACGGCCTAAAGGTTGTCCAACTATTCAAAACAAAGGCAGTAAGTAGGTCCGTAGGATTCTTAGAATATTCACAGATTAGAGGAAGCTAAGAGAGTCTATGTTTACGATAAAAGCTGTAATAAAAAGTTTCCAACGAACAAACAAGATCGAAGATTGTCTTAGTTCCGGATAGTCAGCTGTAGAAAGCTGGGGAAGAAAATCAGGGGATAACTGGTAAGTTAGGAACCAAAACAATGACTATCATGCATGTGAAAATTGCACTGCACCATATGCCAGACAACAGCTGACCAGCATTAGTAGTGGAAAATCGAGAACACTTCCGTCATACCGCAGTTATTCTGGTGATCAGTTTAACCAAACGCTTAGTATGATATCGCATAAATGTATATTCATCCTGCGCTTGAAGTTAACTACCGATGACGCGCTTTGAACAGATTCCGCTGGGTCGTCCTAGATTTACCACACCCTCTAAAAATCAAGCGGTTCATCTGCTGTTAGAGCGCTAACCAGTTATGCCTGCGGTGTTTAGTTTCGCAAGCCACGAGCACGTTTCTTAAAGAATGTTGGGGTTGACGGAAGATCCTTTATGTTTAAACAAGTCCCGTCTGATATACAGGCGGCGCATTGTGTACTGTTTTGATTTATGCAATCTAACAAAGTGGGATAGAAAACAGTATCGTAACCTGCTTTGTAGTTCAGCTTTGCATCTTCTCGAAAAGTGTAACTTTTTAGAAGATGGACATTTACGAAAAACCCGGGCTTTGGCAGCATTCGGACTAGGAACAGAAACAGCAAACTCAGACGCGACAACTGCACTGCCATCTTAATTGCGGAACCATTACGAAGGCAAAAGAATTTAACGTTTGGACTCAATTGCTCACCCAACCCACTGTGTCATATGGAATCCATCAAACGTTCCAACAGACGGGTCAACCAGGCAGAACTATTCAATCCGTTTACATTGGAATCCGCTAACGTCATTGATGAGCATTGAGATTATGTTACTGATTAGTGTGACAAATTTGATATGTTTAGAGGAGACCCAGCATGAACTGATTGAGATACCCCACTTGTACAGTCAGTCTACTAGATAGCTTTGTGGATTCCATGCGACACAATGGGCTGGGTGGGTAATCCAATCCAGACGTGAAATTTTTCGGCCTCCGGCGTAGTTTTGTGGCTAAGATGGTAGAGCAATCGCCGCGTCTGAGCATGTTGTTTCTGTCTCTGTTTCGAAGTATTGATTTTTGATTACTGATGAGTAGTCGGGGATTTGGTTAATTTCAAATTGAACATCACTCACAATTGATCGCAGCTGTCGTATTCCCATAGACTTTCCAGTCGGCCCCTTTCGAAAAGAAGCACTAGACTCGAGTTTCGCTCTCATTATTTTTCGCGATTGGGTCTCCTCTGAAATTATCAACTCTCAAGTTAATTATCTGTAATAGGTGCAATGCTATTCACGAAGCAGAAGCAAAACTTTGGTAGTTAATCCACGATAGTGTTCTCATTAGCATTGTAAATATATTTTTAAAACAGTCTGAGTGAAACCGTCTAAACAGTCTGTTGAGGAACCCAAACACCGCGTTGGCTTCCATCGTCACTTACACAATGTTGGGAGACAGGCTAAGGTTAAATGTGCAACCATGCTCGAGTGGCACTGGCGTGTGGTGATACTCGGTTTTTGCTTCCTAAATAGTAATTTTTAACCCCATGGGCGAAGGTGCGTCACTTGGTCTTCAGCCATGTTAAATAGAGACCAGTTTTCTGTGACCGAACGGTGTAACATATATAAGTCGTTCTGTGACTTATCAATTTCAGTCGCATTTCCTTGTTTAAGATATTGGTGTCATCAGCATATAAAAGAACAGATGTTTGATAAACCATGGTTCTTCAAGAATAATTAGAACAAAGAGCGAAAAATGAGATATGAAACTTCGGGACTCATTGCTACGAAGTCCCGTTCACTATCACATTTATCTTGCGATCTAAACCGTAACAGGTGAGCCAGAGAAGCAGAAGTTTCTATACCATAATTACAAAATCTCACACCGATTACTAAATATTCTGCTTAACTGGAAGCTTTAGGTAGGTTTGAAAGTTTTCACATCAACTGAGTCACGTTAATCAGGCGCTTTTGTTCCATCTTCCTGAACAAAAAGTAAAGTTGTAACACGTGAGCGTCCCTTTTAAAGTCCGTATTGACCGTCAGGTAATAGTGTAAATCGAGTGAAAAGCTCATGTACGTGGTCGTTAATCGGGCTGTCCACGACTTTGGGAGCAACCGATAATAGTGCTATCGACTTTCAATTAGCGGGGTTTACTGTGATCACCGTTGCTAAAACGTCTAATGCTGTGTATTCCTTCTAGACTTTCGGGAGAGATGAGATCAAGACCTGAAGACATTTCCACAAAACGTTGATTGTCTTCAGAACATGATGTATGGAATGAACATGGTTGTCGTCATGACATCGGTAGTGTTGATATCAGTTATAAGTACTGACTTTCTAGTGCTGGTAGCGAACACACTCAGATATTGGCTGTTAAGCGTGTTGACAGCTATATTTGAGACGGGCCTCTCACTTATGTTATGCCATTGAGAATTTGCGGAGTGGGTTCGAAAGGTGGATGCAACAGTACAGTGAAATAAGTTGGTCTGATCTGGTTGGTTTTGACGTTCGTCAAATGCTATTGACAGGTTACGAAATATACAGTATTTACTGCTTTTCGTTTTCCTCCAACTGATATGCGTCCCGAGGTGTCACCTTCACTATCGGTGAATAACTTTTGCTGCACCAAAGTATGTTTATGCACCTGAGTTTTCCAGGGTGCATGATCAGAACATATCTGTCAGAGCGTCGACAATAAGCTGCGAGTGATCATTGAATGACGCATGAGCTGAGACAACAGACCGGAATATAACAATATGTTCTTCGCTGGGAATAACCAGTCCGTTTTGTGTATGCTCATTACAAATTTTCGAATCAAGGGAATATATTTACTTCACCTCCAACATCAAATATGAGTGCATGGCCACTACGACGAAGATAGAGCACTGATAAGCAGGTCATTTATAATGCTTTTTTCTGCGTGTTTTATAAATTGGTCTTGAAGATTTCTACGAGACCATTCAACGCTTGAAGCACCTAATATTCTCGGTTAGACTATAAGTAGTCTGCATCATGGAACTCAGAAACAGAGTAAATATACCGTGAACCGAACTGGTCTGAAAGTCATTGTCGTACCAACTAAAATTACTTGTTAATAGAATCTTTGAGAATCCTGCAGAGATCAGCCTGCATATGAGGTCAGTTAATAGTCAGTCGCTGAACTACGAGGCAGACAGGTGTCAGTAGATCACATCTGTTGTTGTGACTGCAAAAGACGCTTGGCCTGAGGAGTTGCTTGTTGTATGAAGTTCCATACAGGTTAAGTTAAAACACAGGACCACGAATGCGTGCACTCATTTGCATGTTTCACATGCATTCATATACACTTGCATCAGTACAGTGTCATTCGCCCTGGTGGCCTGCCCCATTATGCGTACATACTAGTCCGATGGTCACATCTGGTTCGTCGTTTGGCCGGCGTTCAGACCTGTCCCTTAGTTTCCGAATATACGCAGTATACTACTCACAAACGAGACTGACTGGTATACAACACTGTCGCACTACTGGCTGATTAACTAAATGCACGACGCACCATACGGTTTTAGACGTGTTCAACAGAATCACATCAGGTGCTGCAAACATTGAAAGTCGACTGCTATTATGAATGACTACCATCATTCGCACACTAATGGTCGTAGTGGTTCACAGTCGCATCTGGTATATTGGCTTTTAACCCTTAAACTCCTATCATACATAAGGTTCCTGACATATAAAAAGCGGGCGACATTAGCCCAGTGCATATTGTTGAGAGTGGATATGGCATTCGTACACAAACACTTGGCGAGGATTACAACAGTCTACTTTTGATTGCTCAGGCACTTGTATTAGTTTCTTTTCAAGTAGGTGCTACTCCGATACCCTAGAAGGGCTGTGAGTTAGTATGGTTCCATTAGTAATGCGAGTTCATTAACCATTGTAGTTCACCAAATTTCTCAACTTTTTGATCCCAGTGTTTCATGGACAGTACATTATCACCTTCCGATAGCTTTTATGTTACAGGTGAACAAACAGTAAAAAGCACTGACGGGTTAATGTTTCAGTTAATATAACTGAATGTAAGTTCACATGGGTGTTCACGGAGCATCGGGATGACTAAACTGGGTGAAAAACGTATCGGCTGATAAGCTGAACATCATTTGTAGTAAGTCAGATCCTTCTGTTTCCGAAAGTTTTCTCAAAGTTATCTGTTAATATCTTCTTCTAGCCAAACCATTGGAATCTGATTAATCAATGTGACTGGTTCTTTTATTCTGAAGCGAAGCGTTGTTGCTTCTAATTAGTAGATAACGCTCTTTTTCAAACGTGAAGACCAACAGGGGCGTTAGTAATTGTTGTCTGGGTCTAGTGACAAAAACCCAGTCGGTACTTATTTCTGGTAAAGTTGTTTTGAGCGACCCACCACCGTCTGCCACAGAATTTAGTGTAAAACTTTTCTACTCTCAAATAGTAGGGCTTTACTGGTACCCCTTAACTTCTTATAAGTATAAAAAGTTTGAAGATAGTAAACGGCCTGGTTTGATTTCTAATAGAAGAGTTCAATTAGTACTTCAGTCTTCGTGCGATCGATTCACTTGTAACCCTCAAACCAGCGTGATAGTTATTTAGTAGTTTTATTGTGTAATCGACTGTCAGTGTGCTTTATGTAAAAAAGGACATTGTGCACGTATTGCTGATGTGGCTTTGTCATCAGTGTTTTTCTAGCTAGTGAAAACTTTATCATCAGCATAAAAGCTTTCACCAGCCTGTGCTATTACACGCTTCCAATACTAGGTGAAGTTGTTGGTGCAAGTATTCTTAAAAAGAAAGTTGACTTTTTGTTTGCGATTTAAGTGGAACTCTGAGTTTGTTTATGGGGTTTAACACACCGCTACGTTAAGAACGAACCATCAGGATTTAACGGATTCAGGACAGATAATTCAACAGTTGCAAGTTGGAGGACATTTTCAAGATGTCTGATTAAACCACTTTGCAAACAAATTACGGTGTCAACTTGTTGAGTCGCTAAAGTTAATTGACAGTGCAAACAAAACCTAACACATTTCGTATTTACCTCTGACTCAGTCCTTATTGGAATGACGTGTATATCCACAAGACAACCGAAAAGTTATTATCAGTAGTGAAGTTTCAGGGATTTAGGTTATTTCAAAATTGAACACCACTCACAATTGACCGCAGCCTTCGAAGTTAGATAAGCCCTCGGCTAGCCCACTCCGAAAGAAAGCACTAGATTCAAATTTCGCTCTTATTAGGGCTCATCAGTAGTGCTTATGCTTGTCCGAGTCAAGATTTTCACTCTGACCCTCGTGCTTGTGATGCTAACGTGCTAACCACAACGCCAACATTCTTACAATAGGCATGACCGTATAATCAAACTCAAACGCTCAACCACAACCTTGTATGAATAGTGTTCAGTTTGCCGGATCATTTCGAAAAGAGAATGAACAGAATCACTCTGTTCTATCCAATCGATAACCCCTTGATTTGGACTTATCAGTTAGGTTGAAGTTACTGTTTTCATTGAGCCAAATGAGTACGGTTTGAATGAGTAATGAAGATTCGGGGATTTAGGTTATTTCAAAATTGAACACCGTCCACACTTGACCGCAACCTTCGCACTTAGATACGCCTTTCAAAAAGCCCACTTGTTCCCAGGTAAATCAAATGTCATCCTACGCTTTGTTCAAAAAATATCAAATTAATTATACCATACACAGTCGTTTTAACTCTTCTTCGGTTTAGAATAGGTAGTAGATCACATCGTGGTTTAGTGATTCAGTTTCGTTAGTTTCGAAACAGTTTCATGCTAGATTTTTCTGTTTATTTACAAACGCTGTTTCCACATTATGCTTTCATTGAACGTGAACTATTGTTGGGGTTGCTAATAAGTAACAATAAATTTTTGATGTTTTCATGTTCTGTCTGCATAACATCTGCTACGGTCGAGTTAATTGTAATGTCAGCTCGCCAATAAGGCAACCATAAGCTCAGCTGTACAACTGATGTTCCGCCCTTCCGCATTTTTTCTTAAGCTACAAATAAATGCCATTCATATGGGACATCTGACCTTCAAACTACATCAAGATAATTCTGGGAGATAATATTACAAAGACGTCAAACTGAGGAAATTGATACACATTCTACCATAAAAGCACCATCCACTTATAGGATGTTACATTCTTCCCTCCCAGGTTCATAAATTTTAACCACAGTTTGCCTACCTTTATCAATCATTCACTGGTTTCCAAGCAGGTTTCTGACTTCAAGAACACCCACGTTTGACATCTTCTCCTGTCTTGTTTTCAGTTCTTACTTAGTGTCCATCCTAGTTGTTTGACGGATGTTTACTAGTGAGTGAACTGAACATTTTAATAAAAGTGTTTTCTCATCAACTACTAAGATTTCACAGTTTACTGTAAACGTGTCATAATTTAAAAGTTATTCTGACAATTGATTAATCATCGGTTGAATAGAACTGGTTTCGTCGAATAAATGAGGAGCAAGCGGAATGTTATCTGTACACTCAATAAGAAATAATCAAGAATTTCTTCAAAATACATCACAATCTTCATTGTTATCGAAAGTAAACCAAAACTGAGACCATAATAAAACGTCCCGTTTCACTAAGGTCTGAGTTATTCTTCGTTTTATCAATGCAAAACTTGTTAGACCAGTCGTAAGTAAAACGTATCGTCGATGGCCTATGTATACATGCATTGTCTATGCCCAGTTGAGTCTGAACAATCAATAATCCCATGTAACGGACAGGCTGACTGTTGCATCGCCTCTTGAAGTTAACAATAACGCCCAAACTAATCCGATACACATGAATGCACAAACATTTCATTTCTCTACTTCGCATTATGTGAAGTAGAAGTGCTATAATTTGATGCAATGCTTGGATTTTTGATCGATATAAATTAATTTTCAACCTACGTAAATGACGATACCAGTGACTAGTGATGAGCTAGAACAAAGTCAGAATTCAAATCTAACACTTTCTTTGAAATGGCCTAGAGGAACCGTTTTGTTGGAATGCAAAAGTTGCAATTAAGTGTAAGTGATGTACCATTTAAATGTCACTTTAAGTCATTTCGTTTGGTTCATGTTGTCTTACGACATATGTAGATGTGCAGGTTCTGCCGAGATAAAAATTTAAAAAATTCCAATTGACAACTACTACTTTCGTTAACATTTTTAACTAATCTTGTAATCGCATTAAACTTCCCGCGCAGTCGTGAAAAATACAGTGTCGCAAACAAGCTTGTTTTTATAGACTCCTCATCCAGCTGAATTCAATTCAAGTTACATCACAGGATCTGAAACTGCTTTGGCCAAACCCGTCTTGTAAGCCTATCAAGACCCAATGTGCAAGTGAATATGTCATTTCAGTCTGACACCGCTGTGGCTGACATCATTAACCGCCCATTCTCCTTTTACCCCCTGAATGATTTATTCGTGAAATTTTGATACAAACTGTAAAGTACGTTAGCCTGGTGAAAAAGGATTTTGGTCACTATACTGTATTTTTCCATTTCGCAATAATTTCTTATTCCCGACTAGGCTATATTAAACTCAAACCATATTCCACTGTAGCTTACCGTAAGCAGATATACAAGAAGCATTCGGTACATAGTTTTTCATTTAACAGAAGCTCCACAATAATATAGACGATGCAAATCCTCAAAAATGTACACGATGATTAACTTCTCGGAAGCTTGGTTAGAAGCACATTTCAAATTCTTTGCAGAAAGTAGGCGACTGTAAGACCAAATATCGTTCACACAATAGGGAAACCTCTATAACTTTCTAGTAGTACGATAGCGTTATTTCATTCAAAACATTTAAACAAGATATTACCACATCCGCGCCGATTAGCATGATTTACAACGTGAGACCATTGGTTTCATTTATTCGCTGATAAGAAGTTTTCACTTCAGTGAAATATCTTTAGATTGTCGTTAGATAAGTGATTTCTGTAAACGAGTGATTATTTATAGGTTCTATGAAATCGAAGGCTTGGTGTTATTGAATGGAAATTCAGTCTCTAAGAGTGTTTTCAGTCACAAATACATTTGTTCGACGAGCCTCATATTTACGAATGAGTCAATCACTACTTAGTAGAGAAAAGTTAATGGGCTTTAAATTTATAGGCTCCCTAACTGTGTGAAAACTCTGGCCAGCAACACAAGTATTAATAGAGTAGAATCTATATTTATATCATTTTCATATAGGGCACCAAGAACTTTTTGCAATGTATAAGTTACCAAGTTGAGTAATAATTTTGTTGTCTGTTCTTTCTTGTGCTTGCATTTTGCACCACAAGATCTTCTGTCAAACAAATAAATGAAGTTCATTTATACTTGTCAACAGTATTAAGCACAAGTATGATAGTGTTGAAGTATACTTTGAAGCCTAGTTTTCAAGGAGTTTAATTGTACATTATCGTTTTCAGGATGAATGCACCTGTCAGTTCAAAAGCTATTCAACAGTTGATTTGTAAGCTTTGGAAAACTGCACAAACGGAAAGTTTAATTTCGCTTTTCACAGTTGCTGTTTAATTAAAGAACAGAATTTGTTGCATGGGTTCAGTTTTCAAGATGTGTTTCGGAAACAAATATTAGTTATTAATGCTGATTTATGAGTGTAAAGATATGAGGAACGACCCAACAACAAAACAGCGGGCAAACTTTGTTTTCTATGTTCATTCACGAAGCTAATTATGACTTGGTAGGAACAGAATAGTGACTAAATTCTTTTTTTTTTAAATCAGACAATAGAGATTATGTACTGTCTGTTCATCAGCAGTCGTGCAATCTGAGTTCCAAATTGTTTCAAACTGGTCGTGTGTAACCACAGCTTATAAGTCCGCACGAATCTCTACTGAGCCAGTTATAATAAGAAATTCGGCAGGGAGTCCGGTAGCAAGGAGAAAATTTTTGCTTATTAACGTAGTACGATGAGATGATTAAATTCAGTCAAAAGTTCACAGAAGCAGACTTGTATTTGTCAGTACATCAACTCTGTCAGCTTCGTACCATCCGATGGAAAACAAAATCCTACGCAACATCTGACAAGTAGGGTGTTAAAGATCGGTACCACTGACGCCAACCCTTCCACAGGACGTTTACATGCGGCACGGCTACTCAATGCCTTCAGTTTAAAAGACGATGAAGATGATAGACTTGAAACCTGGGTTACCTTATGTAAAAAACATGTTTACGCGCATTTGTCTTTCCTTCGAACCGGAACTTATGATCGAAAATTTCACAAGAAAGCCCAAAATGCTAGATAAAACAGTTCACTTTGCAATTCAATTGTGCGTGAGCATCCGCTCGACACCCATCATCACATCATATAAGAAAGACAAACTTTCATATTCTACAACCGGCTGTCTTGTTTAGAAGTTGGTTCTACTAAATGGTGACCGTCTGATAGAGGACGTGAACGCTACCCTGTTTGGTTAACCAATGAGGTGACTCAAACGGTTTCAAACAGGAGTGTTGCTCAGTTAGCCGGTTTTACTCAATCTGTAGGTCAAAATGCGCTGGTCAGACTTACTACGGGGTATCAAAGAATCGAACCAAAATAGTGGGATTCCGAATTACGACAGTTACCGAGGCCATTACTATTCGATTGCTAAACCCTGATCTCTATACCCAGAAGTTTATGCGGACTCTTAACCTCCTCTAACCCGCAACCAATCAGACAGGAGTTGGAGCAGGGATACAGGACTACTGGGAAACACACAGTAAGTACCTTGTAATGACCGAGTGTTTTACTCAGATGAGTTGCTGTTTTCATATTTATTGCGTTATAATTTTCTTGATGACAAAACCTAGAAAAGTTGTCTTTTTCGCTACTTTGTTGTTTGCATAACTTCAGTTGATATTTTTGAACGAACTCTCTATCGAACAGATCGTCGTAGAGTGGTTCAGTAGTAGCATTTTTTAAACCAGTAACAGTTTTAGATAACAGGGTATTTCTCGCACATTGAACGTAAAGTTTGTCAGTCACATATCAATCCTCCTGTGAAAACGCTAAACTTCCATTAAGGTTGGACGAACAAGAAAAAGGCTTGCTCTCGCTTAACAAGTTCTCTACCTATTGAGCAGCGGGAACGCAAACCTATCAGAATGAATTTGGAATGCCCACCGATCACAGTGTGCACTCATTGTTTATCGTAACATTTAGTCGGTGAACTCCAACGAAGCGGTTATATCAAAGAGTCGGCATTGGCGATCACGATATAACAGCTGTGAAATCAGTTAGAATAGTTGTTGAAATGTGATTAAACCATGTTTATTTCTAAAAACTTTTTCAAGCTTTTATGTGGTTGAAGCTTTTATCCAATGTTTGCAAAGGACATATTGTAAAAGTCGGTGCTGGCTACTTTATGAAGGCTGTGCGTTACAAAACGGCGCGAAAACCACCAAAAACACAAATCGGGCTTTCAAAATCAACACGAGGTCGCACATCTGTACAGCCAAGTTGGTCGTAATTCGTTAAGCTTATTACGAGTTGCAGAATTGTAGTATTAAACAGGAAGAGTAGAAGGTGATCACTGAAGACATTGTTTGTCTTGCAACAGTTTATGATGAAATATTTGAAAGCCAGATCGCTTTAGAGTATCAAACGTTGCGTTGCAGGAAATGTCTAGTTAACTGAAGTAAATGAAAGCATACTCAAAATTGAAATGTTTGTACTACACAATTTGCTCAAATCCTTTAGAAGCTCTCATAATGGACATCTTGTCTAAGTAAGAGGTTTAACGAATTCGTTTATTCAATAACCCCGTTGTTTTTGTGCATCTGCAACTACCAGTGTCGTAAGTGACGTACAGCGGCATTAATTATTGAACATATATCATTACTCGTTTTCACGCCGTAGTTGCATGACAAGAGTATCATTCTTAACAAAATATAAGTTAGAAGAAGTGAACAATTTTTACGTGTCACCCTACTCACGAAGGGAAACGTGTAGTCAGGAACTTCAGGGTAACCGAACGTTTACGAGCGTTTGGCGACCATTACAGATTGGTGCTAAGTTGGTCTGCAGATGGCTTTTAGAATGTACAGTCCAAAAGTAACAGGAACTTCACACTAGCTGTCTACTGAATCATAGACAGTAGTTATGAATGACATTTCCACATTGTTTAACTATGAGTTCAGTAAGGCGTTTGAGAACTGTATTGCAATCAGTGTCCTACTAATAACCAATTGCGTGCTATCTATTTTACCAGGCTTGGCGGTTTCAAAAGCACGGATCCCAAGTTGATCTTAAATTAAGCCGAAAAACACAGAGTGCTTACAGCGTAGTTTGAACTTTAATAGCACAATGTATACGGTTTGTATATGGAGTTCCTGTCAATTAACAGCACATATATATCCATTTATGTTGAGATAGAGTCATCGAGTAAAGTCAGTTTTATTGCGTACTTTTCAAATCTGCGAAAGTGATTTACTATCAGACATTAATTTACTAACATCGTAAGATACGACGTGGTTCATACTGTCAACCTCCTTCGGTAGTCGGGGTATACAATAAAGTTCAATCTAAAACACAGCACAAATTTTATTATATTTGATGATGATCAAGCGTCTTCTTTCAAAACGCTTAAATTTCTCATGGATTAATTTTCAAACCCCATACACCGGAGGTTTTGGTAAGTTGATTTTATCGTTTATTTTCAACATATGTAACATATTATTACAATTAATACAACTAATATTATTACAATGATATATATGTTATAACACATATGTATGTGGTATATATATGGAAGTGGGGTTGCGTTTTATTTGCATGAAAGGTGAATGAAGTAACTTTTAGGGAACAACAATTCTGGCTAAACAGTTGCCCGTGAGTAACTGGCATACGTAGTACGACATATTTTTAGTGTTCATGATAAACTGCAAGTGTTTTGGTCTATAACCTACTGGCTAAAAAGCTTAAGCCCAATACAGTATTTTCCAGTCGCGTTTATCAAGTGTCAGTTAGGTCGGCGCTGAGTTCCTGGTTATGTAGGTTCATGGAGGCTTTCTATCAAATCAGTGTGTCTCCAAAATTGGTTACAGGCTTTTCGTATCCTGTGTAAGTTCAGCAGTAATCGATAGCCTTTTCCAAAAAAATTAAATGAACTATGTGGTGCTGTAATTCTGTTCAGTGAAACACCCTGTCATAAGTCAATTTACACCTTTACACTCAGCTTAAGCTTTGTGAAACGGCTTTCACATTTTAATAGGTTGTTTGAAAAAATTATGCATCTCCTTGCCATATTATTTTGCGATAATTTACTCCAGAATAGAAGAGTTCATGACTATTTACTGACCATTTTACATTCATGCCTCAGCAGAAAATGCGTTAAGATAGAGAACACAGAAAGTTCCCGGCAAAAATATGTGACGGGTTTTGTACTTCATAAAAACCTTCGTCAGTCAAGTTTTTGTTTTATATGCAATTTTCTGCAATCGCGGCAAAGTGTTTAAGAAACAAACACCTTCAAACGCGCAAACAAACCAGCAATAAACTTTGCACTATGCATTATTGATAATAGACCAGTTATTACTTGCCGGTTGAAACTTAGTAGTCCGATATTTACTATGAACTCGTTTTTCAGTCCTGTAATTTTAAGAGCATCAGTCGTCAACAATGATCGTAAAATATTCAAAACTTGTTAGCCGTTTGTTTCGTGTAATGTGACATTGATTCTCAGGTTGAGTAAGCGCTCAGGAATTATGAACTCTAATGGTTCTTTTCATTCCCTGTAACCAGAAAGAGCATCAACTTTCCAAAACATGACCCTGTGATTGCCAGTTTCATAGTTTACCGATGATACGTAGTCATAGGATGACAAGTGATTAATGACACTGACCACAAGTAACCATTAACAGCAACAACATTTTCTACACTCCAACTAATAGCATAGTATCTATTGCGCTGGTTTCCCAATTCCAAAATATTTTTCCAAAACATCCCTACCAAGGTTTTAGCATTCATTCACAACCAAATGACACAACCGGTTGCGTTCGTTTTACCAACCCTATCAACAACCAATGAACAAAGAGTTCAGAATACTCAGAGTTAGCAGACATAAAGCTTGTGTTTTACACGGTGCATCTTATGTTAGCCGTGAACGAAAACATTATGAAATAAAGTGATATTCCCAAAACACTTAGTCCAATCTTTCTAATAACCTGAGCACTAAGGATATGTTTCAGCAAAAAGAATATTGAGCCAATAACTAAGGGGATGTTGACTTAAACTCACAATAAAATACCTGATTTTGCCAGTGTAAGCAAGGCTACATCTGAACCGAAATGTTTGCCGTTGGTTCAATTTTTTGAACACTAGCTCATTCGGCACGTTCTTATTTCTCAAATAACATATCATATGGCAGCACGCAATTACACTACCCGCGTAATGATCTTTGAAGACGGAGATATGTTTTCAGGGAAGTAGTCAACAGTTCAGGGACAGCTGTTCAACCCAAAATAAGCAAATCTGTATAACTACTGACCAGTTACTCGAAAATTTAACGTGTTTCTCCATGAATGTCTAACTCGTCAGTCCATCTCATCTGGTTGGAAATGAATTTATTCAGTCAGTTGAACGGTCTGTGAACAGCTGTGCTGTTCTGGTACACACTGACAGTTTTATGATACATAAAATCTCTCCATTGTGATAAATCTTTTATTGACTGGGTTGTCTGAACTATCTGGGTCATACTTGAGTGACGTATATATCAGACTCTATGCTCACAAATAACGATAGAAGACATACGTCGCGAGATGTTAACATTTCGTTTACTCTCTTCAGTCACGAACGTAAAACATTAGAATATATAAGACATGCGGATAGTAACAACAATAGAAGTAATCAAGTATTGGGTTTACAAGAAACAAGGACTGCTATTAGTTCCGGGGTAGACGAACTGTGTGAGTCAACTGCATACGCATGCTTAGGATTGAAAACTATTTTTGTGTGAAGCATTAACTAATGATACAGTTTAGCCCTGTTGTACACAGCTATCCGTTTATGCAGAAGTGTCAAACCAAGTATTTAATTTTATATATCTACATCCAGTTACCACTGTTCTAACGCAGTTTTCTGAATAACACGTATAATCATATGATGTATCTAGGCGGTTTAGTGATATGGAATTTGTTTTGAACTGTACACCGTGCTAATAATATTACTCCGTACTTAAGATTTTGTTTGCTGTCATAGTTACTTGCTTCAGGAAATGAAAATACAGCATTGCTTTAAACTTACTATTGTGATGCAGTGATTTCTGAAAACAATAAATTGTTTTTTGCAGTATAAGGGAAACAAGAAATCCACATTATTTTGTGATTGGATGTATAGCATTCGATAAATTATGAACTCTGTATAACCACATTAGCGCATCGCATTTGTCCGTTGTTATGTTGGTTGCTCATGATTTCCATGTTATTTCGTTGTGATTTGAGCAGGCCAATTCCGATTCTGTGTCCTCATTGGTCACAAGGTCATATCGGTAGGGATCATGCGGTACACAAATCCAGGCGCAACCGGGGACAACTGAGAGGGTGATTGTGGTCCATCGGGCCACATCGATCGACATACAGACAGTCAGATGGACGGCCAGACAGACAGACCTACGAGTAATCAGAAAGACATGTGAGAAGATTGTTGGGTTAGCGATGGACAAGGTGGACGAATTAAATGAAATCTGTTGCAATCCCCTTTACCGAACTGTTTGTTAAATTGTGAATTAAACATTGTTTAATATGCCTTCCGGGCACAGCTCAAAAGAATGTGCTTAGTCGCGAACTGTGAGAAAGAAAATCAGCTGCAACATGCATTTTAGGAATAGCAGTTGTGTGCTTGTGTAACTGACATTTTATGCCCAAATTTGAATGCAATTCATTTCGGCGATTTTATCTTAATTTAATGCTCAAACTCTGCATTAAAAAGAAATGTTCGGTGAAGCAAATGCGCATTTTCCCCAGTTCCCATCGGTTCGTTGTTTTAAATGTTTGAAATTAAACGTGACCATTTGTCCCAGTTACAGAATCAGTTTTTTTTAGAACGGATGGTTGCGTTGAATGAGTTAATGCAAAAAAGTTGCAATTTCCTTAACAAAACCGTTTCTCCCAAACAACAAACTGAAATCTGAAGAATCACCCTCTGTAAAAAAGACTTTCCTCACAAACTATTCTATGGGTATTGTTCAGTTAGCTTAGATTCAAAGCAACGTCAGCGGCTCAAGCTGTTTTACATAAGATTAACCAGTCAGATCATAAAATCAGGTATATACTGCAGTAACCAATATTTTTCACAAGGATTCTACTAAAAAATGGCAATTCAGTTTGTCACTTTTTCGCCCAACTTTGCAAAGATATTTGTCGACAATTGACCAAGTTTTCACTTGGGTCTACTGAAATAAAATATTACACGTCCGAGGTAACGTAGATTATTGAAGATTTTCAAATCCTTTTTTAAATTTTGTAGATAAAGCGGTGATTTTAAAACAATTTTTGTGTAAAGTGTTGGCATCACTATGTTTACGCCAACTCAGCCTATCGTTTTTCCAACATGGATTATGATGTTCAGAGTTCACGTTGTTTTCTCGTGAACACGGAACCAATGACTAACACAAAAGAGGTTTTTGAGCTTCTCATATATTACTTCATGTGAATAACACGAGTGACTATGTCTCCCATACTCGTTACGCCCTAACATTGTCCCTTAACAAGGTAGTGCGGCTGGTCATCTAACGACTCGAGTTCTGTTGAAGTAAGGGATTTTGCATGTGTATTGTAGATTGGCATCCTTTAGATTGGTTACTAATGAACAGTTCATTCGGACACGTAAAAGAGATCAGTGCGGTTAATTTCTGAAGATTATCTCATAAGTTGTCCGTGGGTGTTCTGCAATTTAAAAACAAAATACAGAGATTATGGACGTCAAGTAAGTGACAATTTATGGACACTGACAGATAAATGAATGTCCCAACTGCACCAATTTTGCATTTCCGTCAGTCACGTGTCGTGAGTGATGACAAAACAAGGTTACGTGAAATCTAACCAAATGACGCCGCATTAAACTGTCACGGTTATAAGAAATATAAACCTACTCAAACCTCACAGGAACTATAGATCTTTAAAGTTGACGACCTTAGTAGCACGTCCTTAGTATTACAAGTTACTTTCGGTAGTAGTATGATGAGCGCTTTATAATTATTTTCTGAATGCACTTCAGTAAAATGCTGCTTCTTGCAGTATTGCTGCAACTTCTACGATGATTCATCGCAATGACTTGTGAACATACGACTCAATGGGAGCGAGACTTTGCCCAATAATGGCAACTTAGCGTTTTGGAAGGAACCAGAACTCCCTTGTCACGTTATCATCCCAGTATGTTTGTACGACTGACATTTGACATTTGTCAGAGCAGTGATTACCAGTCATTGTCTTATGTGTGCAAAGCCTATTGACCCAAACGTCTTATCTTTCATGTAATTGACGGCACGCCCCTCTAGTGTAATATTTAAATCTCCTAGTAACTAACTGCTTATCTACAGATGTACGATACTTATAGTCAACTGTCTTGCATTCGTCAACGGATTAAATTTGAAACATATTAAACTTTATCGAAATCTTTTCTGTACTAAATCCTTTCATTTTTTCAAGTCTCGAGTGAATGCAATGAAAACAGTGACAAAGTTAAATGACGGCGTTGATCTTCAAACTGCTGTAAGAATTTTTGCACACCTTCCAGAAAGATGTATTAGCAACTGAGCAGGTAAATTCAAGCATCAAAACGGAATATCGTGGAAACCGTTCAGCTATATCGTTTCCGTCAAAAATCATGAATGAAGCCCCACCAATCGTTTCACCCACGCTTCCACAAACTGAAAATCTTTTAGGAAATCATCCCGTAAGACCTCAAACATTTACATGAAGTGCGTTTGTTCGAATCTTGTTCGCACTATCTCTACACGTGGAGGAAATCGAATTCGGTTCATCCACTTAAAATCACGTAACATGTATCTTCAATTCTCTGACCTACCTGATGTTATTGTTGTATCCACAATTATTATGTTGGGTTCTTCTGGGTGACTCTTGCGCCTAATAATATTTACTAAGTTAAGCGACTCAAAAGAGATCGGTGAATGTAATGTCTACCGAAAGTATTTCCCGGTTCAAAAAAACGTTTCCACGAATGTATAAAATCAAAGACAACAATCAACACAATTTGCGAACTGACATGGTGGAACTGTTGTTTTGGAAAATCTAGCTCTGCACTTATCGTTGTAGGTCAGCAACTTTACCTCAAAAGTAATGTGAACTGTAGTATACCAGATAAGACGGAAAACGAGAGTTCGCCAGAAATCGCTAATCAAGAACACGTAACACTATGTTCGTTCAGGAAGTTTGTCGTCAATAGGGGCCTCTTCTTCTTCGGAGACTGGAAAAACCGCCAACTCTGTAACACAAGGGAGGGAGGCAAGGATTAGCCGCGGTTTAAAAGCATATGACGCGTGCTTTTCCACTTTCGGTTTCATCTCACAGAACAACTGTCAATCAACAGTCGTAACTGTTTTCCGACTGAGAATGTCCAACAAAAAATATTATAAGAGCAATCAGCTGAAAGAAACCGTCAACACAGACGTGCCTGATTATCGAATTAGAAAGCACGATTACACGTACGCAGTGTAACGTGATAGTCAATAAGTTATGACCGTCTGAACCACGTGACTGATGGTTGGACGAAGTTCAGGTGCTTAATTTATTGCTGGCTCAATCGACTGATGGTCCCACCTTCAGTGGCGTACGGAGATGAATTGCACTTCTGAAGAGTCCGCCGTCTTCTTGCCAATGGACCTGGAATGGTGTCAACGAATTTGTTGGTACGGTTCCTTTCTTTCATGAAAAATTAACACTACATTGACTTTGGTGTGAAAGTTTGATCAAACATTGATTGAACGGATGTTTGAAAGAGTTAGTTTCCTTCATAAATGTAAACATAACGAGGAGAAGATGGATACCAGTGGGTGTTAGCATTTTGGGTTGTGTCATTAGTAACAAAAGACAAGGAGTGTATTTAAAACTACGAGATGAGGTGGAATATGTAAAACGCAAAAAGGTCAAACGGGTTAGTAGGACACTACTAACTATTGGGTTGATGTAAGTTTATGCTTACATATAATTGTTCGCATATGCATGAGTTTAGCCAGCACTGGCTAATCACAGCAACCTCGTCAAAAAGCAGGAAGCACGAATATAGTTTGACATACAGCACTTCTGAATGCCCATTCGTGATTAGTTCGATGACCCGTAACCAGTGTACACCACAGCGATAAATGACACCGGAAGTCTGCGTGAACTCGGCAAGAAAAAGAAACTGTAATTTAATGTTCTTAACTCATTTTGGCAAACTTTCCTCCGTCAGAGAGTCCAAACACCTTTCGGTTCTGTGGATGTAATTTTCATTGCAGCCATCATCAAGCTGATAACTATAATGTCAGTTCCTGCCATTTTATTCCTCCGTCTTGATTGGAAGCAGCAGTAGTTTACAATTTTGTTGAATTCTACGATTTCAACCGCAAAATTAATCTACTTAATGGCTACAGCGAGACGTTCTGTAATTTTTGTCAAAGGATCTTCGATTCTGAACAATTGTAGGCTTCCTTGTTGTTAACCATAGAGACTGATTTTCGGTACCCGTTGCTGGATATGTCTATCAAGAAGGTACGTAATATATATTATCCAGCAACGCAGTTTTGTAAACAATCGAAGTTTATTGGTCAAATAATATGATAAAGGACCATGTCTATCATGCGCAAAAGATGTTACAACTAACGTTTTCTTGTTTCCAATTGATATAAAGCTGGTAAAATTATTGTGCTGACTAGTCCATGTTGGTTTGTGATATGTAGACCATTTTCCCCTGCGACAGAGAAAAGTGTCTAAAAACGATAAGCACCCGTCACTTTCTAATTTGTTTGTAATCATCAAATTGCTGATATTTCGATTCTGGTGTCTGTTAGGTGGAAAGCAGTTCTGGTGTAGAATCCTTCTGTTGCATGTCAGAACGAGACATTGTTTAGATGCTCCCCTTCAGCCTTTGGACAGTAGGTTTTATCACTCTATCATTGACTCGGTTCTACGCTCCTTTTCGCGTTTACTTAATTTCCTGTGATTACGTGAAACGATGGGACTCAGGGCATATAAACTGTAGCATGACGTCAATCACAACCTCTAGTAGTTTCGACCGGTTAGTACAACGTAACAGTCACTTCTCCAGGAAACCCGTTTAACCCGTTTAACACTTAGTCAGTTTTGCTAATATTCACATGAGACCGTGAGATTTTGAGTGACTTACAACTCAGGCGTCTTGGGAACTTCATATGTTATACACAAACATCAACAGACCGCGAACTTGTGTAGTGAAGTTGAACGATCACACTCTACCATTCGTGAGCAGTTATCGGAAACATGTTCAGAATATTGCATTAACTGAGGTAAAATACAAGAACGAACACTAGAGTACACTACGGCAAGCACCCGCCTTGACAAATGTAGCTTTCCCAGATAGCTGTTATGTGTAAATGTGTTTGTCACATGTGGTGATGAAGCAGACATTCCGTACGCCGATTTTCTGAGTACTGAATTCTTGTATCATCTGCATTTTTGCCTCACGATAAACGTATTGCAATTTCGGTTGAGCGTATGGCTTCTCACAGTCCTATAAACAGTCTTGACATGTTTACTTGGCAAAATAATTATTTTTACTTGCATGCGGTTCGTGCCTTTTCTACGTGAACTTATCAGGTGAAAGATTATATTCCTAAGATAAAAGGGTTTAGGGAAACCACAGTTGATCAAGGCGTACTACATAAACTTCAGTAGTCCTACAGTTAGTTTCCGGATTCCAATATGTTTCGTTAGTTTATTAGACACGATCACAAGACTATTTCTTAGGTGTAAAATTTGCGCGTCTCTAGATTAAGCCCGAAATCAAGCATTGCACTATGTGCATCTTGTGAACCATTTGTTGTTTACATAGATTATTCTTCTTAAATCTGTTGGATAATAACTCTGAAACTTTATCAGATGACAAACACGGAGCTGGTTCATAGCTATAGGGCTATTTATTGAGGAGCTATCAGCTTTAATATGAACGTTGCGAGCGACTTGAATTCGACAATGGCGTTATGTGAAGAAAGGTGTTAAATTGACTGAGTTGTTGTTGACCTACATGAATTGAATTAGAATACCCAGAATCTAAGGTATTTTGCCTTACGAATGATGGCTGGAACTTGCAGTGATATGCTGAGTTTTAACTTTCGTTATATACCAATTAGTATGAAAGTTTCGTACGCTGTGAATTTGTATATTGTGAATGATATGATGAATACTGGAAATTCAGGGTTGGGAAAGAGTAAAATAAAGCGAAAAAATTAGGGGAACTACGGGCGGGTTCGAAAACAAAAACTGTACGAATATTCCTAATGGCGTAATCACTGGTTGCAAACAAAAGGGATAGTTTACAAGTGTTTGTAATGTTCAAAGGCGTATTTTCAGTGAAAAGCTTGTTACGTATTTGTTTTTATTTTCGCACGCAGGCTTCTACATGAATTGATAACTGACGTTTTATTTTTTATTGCGTCTTTTGTTCACCATTCCAATACTGACGTAACCGTCTAACATTCTTGTGTTTTTGTTTGTGGGAGATGCACCAAATAGACATCTGAGTTTTTTCCACTCAAAACCAAACTATAAAACGAATATGAAATACTTAATCAAGCCATCTGTATGAAGTAGCGAATTCTAAACGACAATTTCTACATTGTGATCAGCAGTGTTTGAATGAGAATTTAAAAAAAAACAATTAACTGTATTGCTCGACTATTTGAAATTCCATAAATCATTCTGAACAAAAACCCGTAGCACTTCCGTTTCCATTCAGCGCCTATTGACAACAAATTGGATCAACTAGCACAGTCAAATGAGAAAATTTTCTCTTTCGAAATCATTGAATTCGGAAGAACTCGTTCGCGCATTGTATCTTAATTTTCTGGTAATCAAACGCCCATTTGCCAGCGTGGACCGGTCAAAAATGAAATAAATTGTAATTTGTCATTAACTGAAGCTTGTATCAGTACATAGTAAAAGCTATTTGGGAAACACTCAGAATTTGGTTAGCAACTTCACCAGCTTTAAACGATTACACAATTTATCATCTTTATTCTAAACTATATTACTTCGGCTGTATATTTATACCAACATACACGTCACTAGAAATAAATATTTTCAGGAGATTAGTTCAAAGTGTTAATTTAGCGTCTTCTTAAAAAAGAATGCTCATCAATAGGACCACTGTGTTCGTACAAAATTATGAGGAGGTAGAACGATTGGCATGCTTCAGTTCGCATCATCTGTAACGTAAGATGCCAACTTCGTACGTAAGTTTTAATTATTGAATCAACATACTTGAACGTAAGGTTTCTAGATTAGTTTCAGAACTATTCAGGACAGCAAACGCGCTTATAATTTGCTCACAATCAACTGGTAAAAATGGTTTTTCCTAATTAAGCGAACTTCTAAATAGTGTGTCATCACTGGTCGAAGTTTATTGAAAAGACCTAATCTTTCATGTCTAATCAAACAGCTTTTAACTGCTGAAAGTAACGCCGAAGATGTAGGACAGGTGAGCCTCGTTATGTTTAACATTTAAATGTGTGTTTGTGTAAGTTGTGTCAACGGTGCAAACAGAGCAATTCCGAAAAATGCCTGGCGTTATCTGACTACACTCTATTATGCATTCTTGTTTTCTATAACGTTTCATCTGCTACTAAGTATTGCGCATGAGGTTCAGAGAGAAAATGTAATCAATAATGCATATAAAAGTAGGCGATTATATACAATCTGGATTAAGAAAAATGGATGAGTACTGCACATGTACACACAACATATAGGACTTTCTTCGATTTACATTAATGAGAATGAAGTTTACACTGACCGGTAATACACTTCATATATTGACGCTATTTTGACTAAATATGTTACCAATACCAAAAGTCAGCGTACGTTACAGATGACTTACTGTTGTATAAACACTCAATACAGTCCTGTCTACGTACGCATACATTTCAACAAGTTTATGTAGGATACCAAAAACGTTCAATTTGATAAACCGGTTTTTTATGACAAAACTTATTAATGTTTCATATCATAAGACTAAGTAAAACGAAACGAGTTCCCACGCGATTGAAAGACACTTTGTCAACAGCACATGCAAATCAAGACCCAAATGTCTTTGGTGTATTTATCAACCTTGCATCATACACTGGAAAAGTGTATTCGGCACTACTTAATTAACTGACATACAACACCAAATCCTGTTTGTAGACACAGTATAGTTTTTTTCAGATTACTAGTTAAAGTTTCAGTCTGCTGTAGTAGACTGATATAAGTTAGTAAACTGGTCTGGTTACTCTGTCACTTCGAGTCACGAAAACATTAAACTATATAAAAGTCATGTTTATCTTCGGATACCAATCAACAACCCAAATTGAAAAATCAGGTTCGATTGAACTACACATGGTTGAATGTACGAGGTTTTTTGCTGTTGATGGCAAGACTTTGTTTTCGAAATTTTCAACAACCTAGAACTGCCTGGAATGTCGTCTTTAAACGTCTGAATATAAGAACGAAACTGTAGGTGACAAGTTTAATATCGTCTACTAACATGGATTAATAAGGGGCCTTTGCTTCCATGCGTACAGCGATTAATTGAAAATGATCTACTCGCAGGAGATAGTTGGAGTGTTTTCTACTGGAGGCAAGATGCCTTGTGAAGGATTTGTTGAAACTGACAAGAACTACTAACACCAGCTTGAGAAATAAAAATTCTTGCCAATAAATGAGTTTTTACTGATTTTCAGTAGACTTTCGTAAGTTATACTTATTTCCTAAAACTGTCTCTGACTTCTTCCGGGACGTATTGAAACTCATTCACTTTAGCAATACGTCTTGCCGCCGTTACAGAATAAAAATGTATACCTAGTTGAAAGCTGGAATACAACTTATATACATCGTGAACTAAATGCTCACGGCTAAATTTCATCTTCGTAGACCTAAACGCCTTTCTTGAAAATGGAGTCTTATTAACTTGACTATCGGACGCTTCATCTGAACGAGAAATATCGTTGACTGTTTTTCTATTTATAACATACTGTCGATGGCAAGCTGAAAATCACATGTCTATTTGAAAATGGACCCGAAGTTAGTAGAATTACTGTTTTTGCTTGCTGTATCAATAACTGGATAAGTATCTTTTAGACGGTCTTCTTCCACCACACATGACATTTTAAAAAACATTCTTAAAAAGTATACCGTTAGTTTACTTCAGAAAGTGTGATGTTGCTGGACAACACTGAAAACCTGTGTCTCAATCAATGAACAACTGGTTGAGGTGTTATACTGATTTATTTGTTTATTTCAGAAGAGAAATTTATATAAACCCTTAAGCTAGAGAGGAGCGAAGACTTCACTCGATATACTTCCACCGTAGGTCAGTTTCCCCTTTTGTCCGTGATTTATCTCCTTCACGCTGTATTCGAAGGTAGGATTGTCTATTTCAGGTTGCTAATTAGCAAGTATAGATGAGGTCCGCTGCCAATGAGAGGAGACGCAGTCATCTTAGTCCAACTGAAAACGGATTATTTAGTAACCATGACCAGTGATGGAACGTGATACTGGTCATCTACGCCTTTTAGTTAGTTACGTATATAATAACCGTTGTAGTTTCATGCCATCTTTTGGAAACTTTCGGCCGCTTAATCATATCAAAGACAAGTGAGTTTAGGTTTTCTTCTCAAAAACTGAAATATAAGAATATTGCAGAATTTTCAATATGTCCTTCTTTTTGTTGTATACTCCTTCTGTGTAAGTGGAATTTTTACAAAGAAGTAGCGATAGAAAGTTCATGTTTCACTCTATCTGAATCTTTGAGAAAATGCATGATCTCTGGTTCTTGTTTTAGACGGAAACGGTGTTAGAAAAGTGGCAAACACTTGAAGCGTACCTAGAAAAATCACGTGCACACAATTCACTGACATCACTGAATGCGCACTGCCGTCGACCGATGAATCTGTGACTACCCTACGCTTCATTTGCGCATTCTCTCCTTCTGCCTGTGTTTCCACTTATGATGCTCAAATTTGCTGTTTGTAAATCTCAAACATTTGAATAGCATGCTCAAAAGATTCGCCACCCCTCGAAAACGTTGACTTTCGCCATTTTTTGGCCACCGTGCTCCTTTTTGTTTACATGTTAGTTTTATAGAATGGAGGTTTGGGCTTTGTTACAAGTGTGTGGTCAACTATATCGCAGAAGGATACGTTGCATCGATTGCTGAACTTGTGGATTTCTTTTTTAAATAAACCGAGAAACCCGATTCAGGTCACCACCATCGCATCATCACATTCGTGTTTCGCTGTTGTTTATAAAACGGATTGTCTGTGAGAGTACTGTTGTTCAGTTGGCAGTGAATGTTAATCTTGAAATACATAGGTTCTATTTGTTTCAGAGCAAAAAATATGTATGCTCAAATAGTTTGTAAGTTTCAAGGTTAATGTCGTATCACAAGTCTGTCTTCCTTTGTAATCGGAAGTGCTCGTTCCATGTTGAATAGGCAAAAGGTACACACTCTGGTAACCGTGTCTACTTTTAATTGAATCGAGCAATTACTAAAATAACCACTTCCCTTACATACGCCTATCCAGTTGCTACCAATAACAGCCACGTACAGCAGTTCTCACAGTGTTTTACTTAAGTGACTGTTTTATTTAGTCATAACTGACAGACGGGAATATCCACAATCGGTTCGATTAATAATGCATAGCTCAAGAGTAACTAATTCCGATGTATCAGTTGTTGTCTTGAAAAACCAGATAGATATTTAGTTGTTTTGTGCTGTATCGTGTTAGGTGTGCGCAATTTGTGTGTGTGTGTGTGTGTGTCTGTGTAACGGGCATGATTCACTATTTATTACACACCGAAGCGCCCGTAACTTTGGAATCTGTTGTGCGTGACCCTATAGGGTATAGAGCATAGTCATGGGCAATGGAACTGTTGCTTTACTTCAAATTGAACATCACCCACAATTGATCGCAGCTGTCGCATTCCCATAGACTTTCCAGTCAGCCCCTTTCGAAAAGAAGCACTAGACTCGAGTTTCGCTCTCATTAGAGCTCGTCAGTTGTGCATATCATCGCCACTGCCGGGACTTGAACCACGGACATTCTGTTCATGAGCAGGCAACCGTGGTTACCACTGCGCCATTGACCTCACATTAGGCACGACCGAATTATCATATGTGAACACTCAACCACTTTCGCTTGTGAGTAATGATCAGATTGCTTTACTGTCAACGGTAGATGAATGAGTGTCTTAATAAATAACACTATTTAGATGGGCGATGGGGATTCCAGCTGATTTGCAAAATATGTATCAGTCTGTTTTGGTACATCTTCAACATAAGTCTGGCTTTGACCAAAAGACCCGTCTGGGTAGGTTCAAGTTGAGTTGGCAGTTAACAGGTTGCCTTGTATTGCCAGTGTGTCAGAGTTCGCTGTGAAATTTCCAAGCTTCAAACAGTTATTTACCTCCTTGCAATACAACGTAAGTAAAAGTGTCAGATGTACGTGAGAAGTCGAAACTTGTCGTCCACAATGTAACATAATCGTAAAATGACTGTAACATAAATTGTGAAAACGAAGGCAGTAAACACAAGTTAACTTCAAGTTAAACATCACCCACAATTGATCGCAGCTGTCGCATCATCATAGACTTTCCTGTCAGCTCCTTCCGAAAACCAGCACTAGACTCGAGTTTCGCTCTCATTAGAGCTCGTCAGTAGTGCATATCATCGCCACTGCCGGGACTTGAACTTAACAGTTTTCATCAAGCAAGTTGTGAATATTTGAGTGTTTATCATTTACTCACAGAACTTGTTTTTATGATAATATATTGATGCACACAATGTTGTTATAACTCAAGAAGCACGGTTGTTTTTTCCATACGGAAGGCTGTGTTCGGCAAACAGTTACTACATTGGACACCACGACTGTCTCAAGTAATTTCCGCTAAAAGTGGCTAAAAGTGTGTTTCCATAATGTCCTTTGAATGACCTTTTCCACACTGTGACAAAACGTTTCAAAGGTTCCATACTTTTCGTACATTCAGCATTATTTTTTCTTGAACATATAAGACTATGCGTGCATCAAAACAGGAAACGTCACCTCTACTTTGTCAAAAGATCTTCCGAGGTCGTTTATAAAAGAAAGTTACATCTTACAATTTTCATTCCAGACAACTTGAAAGTGTTTGCCCTCTCCACAGGTCAGCTCAAGAAATTATGTAGTAGAACTTGGTCTGTAGATTAAACTATATAATGTATCTAAAAATGGCAAGTCAGCATTTACAAGAAACTGCATATTCTCGAAGGCTACTATCAATTTGTTTAACTAATGGTATGTCCATATTTTTGAATCCGACGACAAATACCACAATGTTACGATGTATCTCAACCTATGGAACGTTTGCTACGTTTGGGAGTGTTGTTTCTGCTGCCGGTTCGAATCTAGCCGAAGACTAGACTTTTATTAATTGGGTCTCTTCTGATCACTTATAGATTCCTGTGGAGCACGTAATGTAATGTAATGTAACGGAAGCCCTTCACATGAATCTTCAAACATCCCACGACTGTTTCGAACACGGTCTTAATACCGGTTTTCAACATTATCTTTATAGCGTACGTTAAGGAAAATATACGTACGCTAAAATAACCTTTGGTGTCTCAAGTTCCAAGCAGTCAAATAACGGCCGTCCCACAATGATCGCTCTTCCGCTCTGAAACTAACTCACTCGCTTTGTAAAGTGTTGCGCTGGATTGAAAAACAACTGCCAAATGAGTATGTCCAACTATTTGTCATTCCCTCGACTTTGCGCTAACTAACTTTCTTAACCAAACTTTTTGCGCAAAAATATGTGGACAGAATTGTATTGGGAGATACATCCTCACCATGCTGAAGTTCTTATTCAATGTGACCGAATTAACATATCAGTTATCATCACTAAAGCCATAACGTGATGTTCCTGTCTCTGTGAGTGTGATTATCAAGACTTCCCGGTTATGTGCTCAATTACTCCAAGTTCTGTCATTATGGTTTTAATCAAGCTGTTGAGTTCCGTTTTCTTGCTCCTGCTCTTCCAGATATTATTACCTGTGTTGCTCATTTTTGCTCAGTTTTTTCCGATCACCCAGTAGTAAAGAACAGCGCAGTTTTAGTTACTCACTCAACCCACCACTTACCACCTAACTGCATTTGAGCAAACTCCCGCACTAGAAATTTCATGAACAGAAACTTGTGTGCGCATTCTTACTGCGCAAGTGTGTTAAACGCCTAGAAATTCGGTACAAAGCCAGACAGCTTAAACATTTCGTATCTCACGAACAGAACACAATTTCTCTTACACTGCCTAACATGTTCGTTGGTAAGTAACGATGTCTGGAATAGCAGAATTTAAAAACTCTCTTGTGGTAGTTGCTGCCAGCTATCATTCTGAATGTAGCTCACTTTGTTTTTACGGCGTACAAACTATATATGTTATGTGTGAATGGAATAAAGTCGTTGTTTAAATATGCATATGTGGCAATGGAAAGTTTGTTTCCCTCCATCTGTCAGACAGATATGAATACACACCCAACTAGGGATGAAAGAAGGTTACAGTGTTGAGATAATGAACAGTGAAAATGCGTTCGTTTTTTGAGACTTTTGTTCACATAAACGTTTCATTATCTATTTTTTCTTGGGCTCATCGGGCAATACAATCTGAGCAAATTTGTTGAAGGTAACCACTGGGTTCCGCATTTTGACCTCCATTCATTAGAGCACCGTTCATGAAATGAATTAGCAATTCATAGCAGTCACTGTATATAAAAGTGAGCGCAAAATCGTCTATGCCTAGCAGTGATTTGCCATTGTTGGTCCTATCAAATAGGATTCACTTG
The DNA here is from genome assembly GCA_013368495.1 of Paragonimus heterotremus. Classification (NCBI taxonomy): domain Eukaryota; kingdom Metazoa; phylum Platyhelminthes; class Trematoda; order Plagiorchiida; family Troglotrematidae; genus Paragonimus; species Paragonimus heterotremus. Next base: position 3,925 of record LUCH01004588.1, on the reverse strand, counting down.
AGAGTTTTATGGTATAACTAAAATGCGTGCATTATTTTGATTTACTGACTTTAAAAAACGTTAGGTGAATCCATAATGCGCCTCAAAGTCAAGTTATTCACGGGTTAATTTTATATATTGACCAATTTCGTTTGCCGAACTCCTATCGTGGACAACCATATGAACATGCAGATACTCATTGGCTAGAAATAACATCTCGTTCAAACAATTTTCATGTGAAAGTGATCCTATAACTCACAGAACGTTTATAATGCATGAAGATGGCATCTAGCTATTCCTATCACGCTGCTATCCTTCTGATTCGATTTGTCCTATGAACGTTCCCTTAAATGGTTGAAAGATGTAAAAACACTTATTATTTTGGTTTACATCCGCTTCGTCTTAGCCTAGAAGGTTCAAATTTATTGCCTACAAGCTACTAACTGTCGCGCAAAGGAAAATGAATGTTTTCATGAGGAAATTGAAAGAGATTAGTACAACGATTCAAACACGCCATTGAATTTGGAGTAAATACCTTCACTTTAGACGGATTAGTGAGATTAGCCGTGCGAGTTTCCATTACAAGTTTCACGCTACTCAAGTATGTTGCTTTCGCAAGAGTTGTTGTAATTAAAAAACTAAAATGAATTATACACACAAACACCCCCCTAACACCTGCCTGGCAATATTTTTATCTCCTTGAAATAATGACAATACTTGCAAATTTTTATATTCATGAGGAAACACTGTTCAGAATACTGAAACTACGATGTACCGTAGATCACCGACGAAACGTTGGTTACCAAACAATATTATAAACCAACACAGTGTTGTACATAAAATATACGCAGAAGTATGCACAGAAGTGTACTCATTTTTGTATTTCGTCAAATCATATCATCCATGGTCTACGTAGTTAACAATGATGGTGCTTGAATTATTGTTTATTCACAGTTAGTCAGCATCGTATGTCTCATACAAATTAGTGGTTTTTATATGGAAGTGAGGACTGTACAAACAATGAGCTTGAATTTTTTCTCAAAGACGAGTGCTAACACTGGAAGTGATAAAATTAAAGGCTGCAAAATAAGCAATCGTCCACATAAAATAAGTTGAAATCAGATGGCGAAATTTATGTGACGATAGGTCACTTTTACCTTCGTTACAAGCCTTTTTTTACATATCGTGTTTTAGCCAGATAACATGTAAAACTAACGAAGTCTACTCAGACTTAATAAAATTGTTGTCATTTTAGATTGCGTTTTTAAACAAAATTGACTGATTATGAACCGTTGAAATAATTTCATTTTTCCATCACCTCACGTAAGTCACAGTAACAGGACAGATCATTTTTTAAATCAACGAGTTGTCTCTGGTCCAAACATTGGGGCGGAAGACGCTCACACGTTTTCCCGTCCTTAACCTCATTCAAGATGGTTGTTACCATACAAGACCGAAATGATGCCCCACACATAAAAGGTATCTGTTTACTGTTACCACTACTGGTGACTTGGTTACAAGCGTAATAACGTTTAATAAAACTTTCTGTTGAATCACTCAAGAGGATTACAGTTCCTCAAAATTAAAAACTCCACTTTCTCAACCAGCATAACAATATTGAATTGACAAGTTGAAAATATATAAACACACCACTGGCCATTGCGTCAAGTAGAATCAGTGGCAAAACTGACCGGACGGGCAGACAACCTAGTGAATATTTTTCATTTTTTTCCAATAGACCTGAAGTCTGATGGACTGATTGAAACAGATGACAATAAAGTATAATATGAAATCAGCTTTTTGTTGCAGTCGTTAATACAGTTGTGGACGATTTATTTTCAATTCGAAATATATCTACGGAACTGGAAGAACAACTAACTGGCTGACCGACCTTGATATGAGTTTTCCAATAGATGCAAGGCAATTATTGGACAGAATCGTACTCAACGAAACCGAATAGATGAGGTGCAAGCATGTTTAGTCTACATAACCAACTGAGGTGACAAATACTTAACCTTGTTTGCAGACTGCCTATGAATATCTCCATAATCCCAATAGATTATTTTTTACTATTTCTATGTCATTTGAAGTGACTTGAGACAAATTCAACCATGTTATTCTTGCAGCTATTTGTGAGCATTAGTCAAGTACAAAGAAACATTAAGAGGAAGCGGGCAAATCGAAGGTTACACGCGATCCAGTTACAACCACACCTAGTTACTCAAAGGGTTTTTCTGTAGACCTTAATGAAGGTTAACAGCAAAAGAAAAGGAACAACAAAGTCTATTGCAACACTCTAGCAAAGTTTCAAGTCTAGCCTGGAATGGCATATATTATGCACGGAACGATATGAATTCATGGGCTTAGCAGGCCGAATGTTCAGACAGTGATGGTGTACAGAACGGTCCGAGTTTCCACGCCCCAAGCTAATCAACCGACATCTCGGTTCGCCAAATTAAACATAATCTATGAATACAAATGTGGATGCGGAGCATATTATGTTGGCATAACTGAGCACCAGCTTGGAATGTTGGAGCCCGAAATGAGTTCAATAAACGGTCACACGATTAAGCAACTCAACAACGAACTCCCGGAAGCAGCCAGCGCCATCGATTGCCAAGCATCATTTGATGACTCAACATGTGATCGACTCAACAAAGTCAGTTCGTGTTCTGCTCTCGAATCGAAACAAACTTTTGCCGAGTCCATTGCGATCAGACACAGCCACCGCATTTTGTGAGAACAAAAAGAACTGTTTGCAACGTTGATGCTGCCTTGGTAGCAACTAAACTGGTTTCGAACTTTGACCTACGGTGATCGTTTTGTGGTTCGGGATTTTGTACATTTTAGCTCGTCCGCAGTAAACACTAGTAGAGATGCGGCGAAATGTGCTCGAGCGTAAATAGCGTAATGTTAATCTCTGTTTGCTCCATCCAAATTCTCAACGGGAAGTGGTTGCTTCAAGCATGAGAGAAGTTAAAATTTAAAACGGTAAAGAGCTAGTTACTAAAACTAAGAGGCTAACTCGGACAAAACTTCATTTTCTTGTCCAGGAGGTCGAAAATAGATTGCACTAGATGAAAACTATATGGGGTTTTGAATAATGACACTTGTCTAAGTAGTTGAAGATGATTTATAAAATAGTTTGTGGTGTATTTCATACCCGGTTACGTCGTAGTAACGAATTATGGATGTAGCAAATCTGCAAACTTTGTGATCAGGTGTTTCAACTGGATACCGTTGTCACAAGCGAACAATAATGAGAGGCAGGCAACGATAACATGTTTGGTGACATGAGTGGTGATGTTGTAAACGGCTTCAAATAGAAAACATCGGTAGATCTGACTACTACTTCAGATCAGTCATACTGTTAATTCCGGGATCAAGCAGGATTACGCTGGTTGTAGACTGTCATGTGCAGATCAGAACTACTGAAGTCCAGCTCATGACAAGATAGGTGACCGGTTGATATCAAGCCTCTCTCACTCAGCTTCAGTGCAATAGACTTAATGGATCATGACAAACAGTTGGTCTTCTCGAAACTAATTCTCAGCATATAGCTATTGGTATGTTTGCAATCGACAGACCTTGCGTTCTTCGGGCTTGTGGAATCCACTGTTTGACACACTCGCTTGGTCAAAGTTAGCTTGATGGTGGTTGCCGACGGTGCCTGAAATAGTGGTTAGTTAATAGTCTAATGAATACTTATTGAATATTTCTAGAAGACGTTTCACTGAAGCGTACATGTTGTTATGTGCATAAACACGATTACCGAGTGGCCCACTCGATGTAACTGACATGATATTCCTTGTATCTATTTCACAGGGCTCGGCCTGACATTTCGTCCATCAATTAGCCTAGCATGCTCAGTACCGTGTCGATGAACCTAGGATTAACTCTGTCCTACTGAAGAAATACCAGTCTATATACTTCCAAAATGTTTATT
>LUCH01004587.1:12902-26400 GCA_013368495.1 Paragonimus heterotremus | reverse complement strand
TGTTTGACCATCGTTGCTTCTGCCAATTGGCCCATATTAAGTGGACCGATCTCGTGAGCAATGTGGAAGTTCGCTGGCGCTTATTCCGGAACGCTCGGGATGCTCGAGCAGTTGGTCAAGTACCCACGGTGCATAGCTTGTGATGGTTGGATCACGTACTTCGTATGTCAGCCGATCGTTTACCGTACCGGGTATTATATGCTGAGGTCACCAACAGTTGGTCGAGACCACATGGTGGTAAAGCAACAACGTGGTCACGAAATATGAAGGCCCTGACTGCTCCATTGAGCAGAGTAGATAGGTGTCGCCTGCCTGGCTGGGGTCCTGGTGATCACTCAAACCGTTGCTTAGAGACTGTCCGAGATGACAGTGTGTCGCAGTCAATGGCGTACCTTTATACATATCATTTCTAGTTCTGCTGAGCCTTCTTTTATTAGTTTTCAAACTTCTTAGTGGCGTTTTCTTCTCGGCTATTCCACCTCACTGTTGGGGTAAGCGGAGGCCCGAGCCACAGTCCCTTTGGTCAGGCTTATGGCTGTTATGATGATGATGACACACCGAAATTCAAAACACTTCTGCCTCTGTTATTTAGTCTTATCCCTCTTGTTTGCTCTTTTTTCTTTCGGTAAACATCCTTGAGCATATCCGTTCACTGTTGCTATCCTTCTCGGGTTTAATCACAGTGTGGTTTGGTGAGGCTCACGTTGGTGTATACGTGAATGAAATTGAACTGCGAAAAGCTTTCACTCGATATTCTTTCCTTGCTATTGGTTTCTATCCTGCTTTCATTCCTTCTGATTCGAAATGGTATCCTATGGTATTCGGACTCGTTCTGGTACAGTGTAACTTGTGCTGCTATTCGCGTTGGCAGCGATTAGGCAACTTCCGTTTAAACTCTATTATGCCGTTAAATACGGTTTGGGTTGTGGTTTCCTTACGTGTACACTAAGCCCCGGAGAAATCGGCGATCACGACCAAAGGGCTTACTCTACGGGTACGCCTGCAAACCGAGTCAGGTAATCGAGCGCGCACAACACATCGGTAAAACCACAGTCAGATTAACTGACTATAGGTAGGGTGGGGTATACGCGCATTTCTAGTTAAGTCCATCGACCCAGTGTTTTAGTCACCACGGTGCACGGTCGGTAACATCTGGTTGTTCACACACGTCTCTGTAACCGTTTCAGCACTTGTGAAGCAAGGTTGGACTGCGAACTAGCATGCACGGGTATGTGCAAATTGATAAAGTAAAGATACGATATTTCCTTGACGAATTGTGCCATCATGGTAGTTTTTCAACCAAACAATAGATAACAAAAGCTATATGCATGAACGAAACATTCACATTTCACTAAAGAACTGAGGTTTATCACGTCATTTATGGACTGTGACATGATGTATTATAGCCTTGCTTTGTAAACAGTAAACGTCGCTTGACATGTTTGTTTTGTGGCCTCCTTATTTTGCCGTGTCGTTCCACTTCCTGTCAACATGTCTTATTTGACCACTCTTTCCGTGATGAAGGCAACTTGTTGCGTTATCAAGATCGGTGTGGACAGTCCGTTCGAAAATATCGTCCAGACTGAAATGTTTTGTTTTCCGGAAACCTGTTTCGTCCAGAAAAATGATATATTCGTTTAATTTGTGTCGACACAAAACATTCGCCTCATGCAGGTTTTGATTAGGGGATTACGATTTAGGGTACCATGTTGAAACATGTGAGTACTGATCCACCTGGGCGGGGTGGGGTAAGGAGCGTAACACACTCTTCACTAGTATCGTGTTCGTTCGCAAATTGATTTTTCTAGGACTGTACAGACTGTAAGTTTAGATGCTTCTGATGACGGTTAAAGTTCAATACTTTCACCTTAACGAAGGCAGGTCGGACTTGTGGGCTATGGGATAACTAATTCGATCTGTGTGTATATGTGTATGTGCATCTCTGATTTCGTTGATATTGAGTTACATTGAATCACACTGTTCTTAGTTTAGTTCAGTTTGCTGGACAGTAGTCGCGCATAACTTGGTCTGAACACATTTATCATGCTGCTGGGATGCACTGATGTATGCATATCGGTATCTACAGATTTTTAGGGGCCATTTGTACTTTCTTTGCATAGACTGTTCCGTCTTTATCGTAAATATCGCGTCTCGTCAACGCATATCTGTAAATAATGACTAAATGTATCACTCACTAAAACATCTGCTACACATGAACCAAAACTTTATCCTTAGTGAGACTGTAGTCTGCAGTGTGTTTTGTCAGGTTCCTTTCTTAAATCAGAGTTGACAGAATTCGTTAGGTGCGCGAATCTTTCAATTATCGCTAGAGATGTGCTATTCTACTGGCAAATCGACGTTATCGTCACACAAATATAAAAAAGAAACAAAAGCAGTAGGATATAAGACATGAGTTCTTAAGAGAGGCCCAATATATTCTCCGCGGCTTTTCTTACACAAAAGCATTCTCCTTAGGCGTGACGGCTGCACAGATTGCAGATTGAACTGTATTCCGAGATTTTGGCCACTTTGAGTTCTTCCAATGTATGTGGACGTTCCTAGTAGATCCTGGTTTCGAGTTAATCCTTAGTCATATAACCTAACTAGCAGAACAATCATCGGTTGATTTGCTCGTTCGAACGTTCCCTTGCTGGTCGTGAACATTGCCCGTAGTAACAAACATTCTCATCAGCCGTCGAACTGATTTACTGGTGACCGATCGTGTGTCCACATGTTTTGTACTAAAATCCTAGTAGTTTCCTCCGCATGAAAGTTCAGTACACCGTTCGGTTGTCACATTGCTGGCACATCATTCACTCACTTGCGTCCGAAGCGTGCGGTCGTGTTCCAGCATGATAACTTCATCCACCCGATTCGGTTAGATGGCGTGCCAGTTGAGCAGGTCCTATTCTGCGGACTCCGGATTTTGTTGTCGGGTGCCTAGTTCTGGGACGTACTGTATTTATGTATGGTTGTACTCTGGATAATTAAACTAAGCCAGCGAGCCATGTATCTTCTCGCTTTCGTATCCCACACATACTCTTGTAGCGTAGAATCAGTGATGGAATGCATGAAGAAAGAAGATCTCTGTGCTATTTCAACGACACTGTCATCTTTGTTGGGCTCACTTGTCTCTGATGTGAAGACGGTGTACGAACTGTAAGGTTGAAATGCTTATGCCGTCTAACGCACATTCGTAACTCACTTGATGTTGACATTTATATGCCAAATTTTTGAGTTTAGATGAAAGGCTTTTATATTTCAAGTCTCTTCCTTCTGATATGGAACTTTTTCTTCCGATTGAAAGACTGTTAGGCCAAGTTTTCAGCCGCTGACACATTGTTGTCGATGACGGTTGTGATGTTCATACGCATCACGTGGTCAAACTGTTTATCAACCGAAACTATGTATACCTTTGGTATCGCTAGGAACGCGTGGTTGCTGAGTCCACTTGCGATAATTGCCAAACAGAAGCTCGAATTTCACGTTATTTCAGTCTCCTTATCAGATCTAGTTTGTCACATATTTTGCCAACACGCAGACATACTTGCATTTTTAAAAAGCAGTGCTGCGCTGCGCACGACGAAAGTACACGTTTTATCACTGCAATCACTTAATGTTTCAGATTCAAATGGAGACGCGATGTTTAATCTCCTGGTTTGTGTTATAAACATAAATTATTGGATGTCACAGGCAACTGCTAAACCGCTTTATGCATAGGCTTACTCGACCGTAATCATGCTTTGTTCCGTAAATATGTCCGGTCCGACTGTACACTTAGTTTGAGTCTTCAACTGTTTGTACAACTCACGCAACCATTTTGTATTTTAAAGTTCTGAAATAGAATTTTTCAACTTGCTACACCAATTGACATTCAATCCACATAGTTGGATGTATAAACTAAACATACAACACGATTTAGAACCTCCTATAGTGCTTTGAATATCATCTCCATGATTTGACATTTTGTCCAATCGGACACCCTTCCATTTCCACAGTCTGAAAAACCCGTTACTTACAAATTGGAATTGACGCTTCCCTACGAAGTGGATGATTCCCAAGGCGTTGCCAAGTTCGATAAATCCACCAGTGTCTTAACGGTAACAGTTCCATTGGCAAAGACAAGTTTGAATGCAGAAGGAAATATGACGATTTGCTCCCCAAATGCTTCGACACCTGTTGATCTGATGCCACCGGCACCGTTGGTGGAAATAACCTCGGTTGCCAGCGAACCTCCCAATGTATGCTCTACTTCAGCAGGACCAGGCAATCCTGTGACACATTTAAAACGAAAACGTCGGAAACGAAATCGTCGTCGCTCCTCTACAAGTGATACCGGAAGCGAAAGTGATACGCTTACTTCCAGTCATCCATCGTCGCCTGAGCTGCCAGACTCGAATGTAGAGACTCCGCCGACTGTGACGACCTGTAGTGAGGACAACATTTCTACACCTACACATGCGGACAATGCAGCTCAATCGAACTCTCCACAATCGTCAGGTTTGATAGTGCCGGTCACGCAGATTGGAGTTCAGCAGCTGTATGTTTCCAAAGATCGGTATGTGAGCACCTCAACTTGCTAACAGTTGTTCACTTTGGTCTGTAACTTCACATCACCTAATTTTTGTGTTTCTAACTGCTTAGCTGAATGACACCTTCAGAGAGCGATCTCCGATATTTTGTGTTAAGCAGTCTTGTCAGATGTAATTTGCCGTGACCTTTGTTGTCGTGAATTACAAGTTATTTTGCCTTTGCATTCAAGCATTCGCGAGTACGATGTTCTTTTTGTGTCGCCTGTTACAGTTCTCTTTGTATTATGGCGGCGATGCGTTGCTGACTAGATGCCGGACATCATCCGTTCTTCCAGTCTGAGATTGGAACCTTTACCAGTTTGTCACGTCGTAGTTTGTTATTTATGTACGTGTGTTGCCCACAGTCAAGGTTCGCTGTTTTCCTGCAGAATGTTCTTAAATACGATTCTTCCCAAACAACCCATGCGCGAGAGGTCCTCTTTGCGATTATGTTGTTATTCACTAATGTTCGCTAGTAAAACTCGGATTTCGAGAATTGTAACTACGTGGTAGAGCTGTCAGTTGCTTGTTGATTGATTTGAAAAATAGTCCTAAAATATTATGAATTTGCGGTCAAATTGTAATACTCTACTTTCCAACTATCTCAGTTGGCCTTCTTCATAAATTTTGCGATCGAACTTACATAACTAGGAGAACAGATTTCATGTGGATGTGTCGTAACCAACTCAACATACACACCAGTTTCAAAGCCTTAAAAGATATTCTGTTGTTGCTCCCAAAGCGCTGTCGGGAAATCTGTGCATGCTTCGACCCAGATCAGGCACTTCATATCTGTCGTCCTCCGTAGAACGGTTCTATACTAAACCTCTTGCCCTTCGTAATCAACATATAGTAACCACAGTGCATGCCAACCTCTGTATGTCGTATGTTTTGAACTGATTAATAAGACCAGACACATATACCTCTTCAATCTCTTCGCAGCCTGACAGCAGTCGGATTCGGTCGATCACTTCAGGCACAATGCATGTCGGCCCTACCGGGGTAGACTTCGTGTTATCTTTTTTCTTTTGTTACTACGACTTTGAGTACAGCGCACCTGGCAAAATCCCCCTCCGGAGGACGCCAAGACGTAGAGTATCGGAATTTATCCATGGATTTGTGATATTCATCTATGCTGCATCTGGTGCAAACATCGAAATTTGACAAGTACTTTTGGTGGTGGCTTTGAAACTATCACTGTTGTCTCTCTTTTTAACGGACGATGGATGACGTACGTCAATTTCAGCGGTCGCAAACCTTCTTCCGCGGGATTTGAATATACTTTCGTCGTGGGGACCCTTCTGTAAATCTGACTATTATCGCTCCTTTCTTCAGCTTGGTTGAATTGCGTACTCTGGACCACCGTAGTTCTTTGTAGTGACACGTAAATCCACACACTGGTTTCAGATTTCTAGTAAACAGAGAAATTTCCGCGGCACCCAATCGCCTCAAGAGCCAGCTTTACCCACTTATAGGCATCATTTGAGATTCTTAAACTTCATCCTCTTTGTCGACTTGATGAACGAAAACGTACTATGTCTACACGAATGGTGAACTTCTCATGTTCTGATTTTGAAAACTTTTATGTCATCAAAACTTCTTAAGACAAAGCGCAAAAAACGAAGAGCGGTTGTTAATGAGTGACATTGAGTTCTACTACTGGACTACGCACACAATAATTGATTGGGCCTAGACCGGACGTTGATTGGATGTTACGTCACACGGTCGGGGTCGGACGTTTGTGTGTGGTTAGATTGGATGTGATTGGTCTGTGGCCACGGAAGTTTCAAGGACCGAACGAATATCTTTTGAGCGCAAAGGTTAGGGTTGCGTAATCTGATAGCAATCGATTCGGCAATCGCCAGAATGCGCTGCCGAACTGTTTTTGGTTGAATGTTGGCAACTCTGTAGGCAACCCGGAATACTTTGCTAATGTCTATGCGATGGTCAACGTCCGGTCTGGGCCTAATTAGTTATCGTGTGCGTAGTCTAGTATTAGCCTTTGTTGTCACTCATTAACAGCCACTCTTTTTTTGCAAGATAACGATGGGATCGAATTCCATTCGACGGTTCCCGCTTTGCCACACTAGATCACTAGCACTCAGTTAAGTTGTTGGTATCGAAGTCGCCCACTCCTCTACGTTATATTTAATAGTTCATTTGCAGCTACAGTGATTTTTGCATCGGCAACACTGACCACGATCTGCTCCTCGGAACGGTGGAATGCATCTTCAGTTACAGTGAACACCTAATATGCAACCTGATACTGTCAGACAGTGCCTCTTCGATTGCCGCACTCCTAAAGGCAGGTTGCAGGAGACATCCGATAAACAATTCACGTGTATTCACAAGTCGTCACAAACCCGTCTTCCTGAACTCAGTCGAACCTCTGTTTGTTACGCACCGTTAGTCTATTCTATATGTGGAAGCCGTTACTCCTGATATCTAATCTGTTGTGATTGTGACCGGTTACAAACTTGCTTATTCCAGTTTCAATCCAGTTTTGTTCCCTTCTTTTTTACATGTTGCCTGTCACAGGTGGCGGCAGCATACAAAATGTTACCACCATCTCACAAAATCTGATGTAATTCAAGCATGTGGGCGCATATATTTATCCTTAAACCAGTAATACTAATCTACACGGAGTTTCATTGTTTATTCTTGTCTTTTATCGTTCGTGTGATTAAATTGTGCATTCTGAATTTTATAGCCGCGGACTCGATTTTCCGAAGATCGGAGTTGGTTTACCACCTCAAGATACATTCCATTTCGATTTATAACTCTGAAGTGCAGTCACTACATAATGCTCTGTACTCTGTTTTTCAATTTATCTCATTCTAGCCGTTTGGCACCAGTTCGTTTCCGACAAGACCCTTTCTGTTTCTCCATTCTCCTACCTGTCCGCGGTATCCTACCGGATACACTGCGGATCAACTGGGCCATTGAACCACTTGTCGCAGGCGACTCCGATGGAGAGAGCGCAAATACCGCATACCATATTGATTCTGGCGTAACCACAACCCCTCCGTTACTACTGTTGCTAACGTTTTCTAGCCGTGGTGCTGGCGGGTGTACGATGGATTGGGGCTTGGTCCTTCGTTGTCCTTCGTGCTCTTCCAAACTGAAGGTGATTTGCCGCGAACAGTTTTCACCCACCAAATTAAACTCAAGTACAGCAGTCGAAGAGGAGGTCATCGATACAGCTTCCATCGAACCAATCTCAAAGTGCTATCATCAAGATCCCCCCAAGGTTGTCAGTTCAGCCTTCTCAACCGTCAACGCCGTTCTCGTTTTGACGAAACCACTTGGTGCAAGGTCTGCCAACGAACCAGCCGTACTTTATTCGAGCGAGATGCGACGTTTGCTGAACAATCCATCTGTGTGGTGGAATTCGGTGGCTATTGGTCGTACACTGAGTGCTGGAATGCAGGTTGTTATCTTCGCGTTATATGATGCATTGTTTTTGTTCTCAGCTTCATGGAACTGCAGAAAAGATTAATAACTCAGTTTTTTTCGCCGATCTTCGATACGTACCACATACGCAAGATGTCTGACATCACTGCTTCCGAATTTGCCTAACTGTTTCTTACAGATGACGTATAACTGTTAAGGTTTCATCACTGATTCCTCCACAATATTTCTTACGTTGATCGGAGTAACTGAGTTGAAGTTAAGCACAGATTATGCAAAAGGCGAATTCGAAGCACGCCGTTTATCGGTGTGTCGATGTTTACGACCTTGATATCGCCGGCTCGCCTGTGTCTGTCTCATTTATTTGATAGGTCTACCTTGGTTCCCGTTGATATCTTGCGCACAATGCTACATTATGTCTCATGGTTGCTTTTCCTTGCTGCAATATATTTATTTGACATGGTCTCCGCAGTCTTTTTCAGGTAACTTTGTCAGGAAGTGTATGCTGCTAGCTAACACCCTTTCCAGATGGTTTAAACATTACAGTTTCTGCAATTACTGAGTAGCTGTGTTCATTCTATCCCTGCAACCAGATGCCTAGCTGTCAGTCGTGCCGTTACTCACTTGCGACTTAACAAAGCCCTTGCGAGTCAAAAGCATTTTTTATATTGGCGTTGTGTCATTGTTATCAAGCCTTCGGATGTATATTACCTTGAAATTTGATTGACTATAATGTGTGACCGGTATGATTTATTCATGAAGCTACAAACTTTTCAGTCAGTTGACCTGGCTAAACTTCACATCATGAAATTATCGTTTCACTTGGTCAGTGCTGAGTTTCTTTTAAAAATGTTATTTGGTGTGAATGTATGCAGGTCAAACCCAGACTTTTGATCACTCTGTAGACGCCTTTCGTAGTATCTTCTATTTGACTTGTTTTTTAAAATCCACTTTCCTGTACGTCTTTCTTCAGGAATGCCCTTTTGTTGGTGTAGAAACGTGCTTGTTAACACATCCGGCTAACGTTCAAGCGGAATCTGGTGCAACGGCCGTCCGTTCAGATCCAAAAATTCACAGTATGTCTATCACTCGTTGCGAGATCACTTGGAGACGTTCTGATGAAATTTCGCCAACCGATCCACCAAAAGACTCATCCTATTCCTCGGCTATTGTGACTGATCTAGCAACGGACGCGCTCTTGGGCCCTACATCTCCATCCTCATCCACTTGCCAATCGAGTGTTCAAAAGGGCCGAGCACGCAAAGAGTTGATATGTGCTCCGCTTGTGCTCAAAAGTATTCTGAAGCAACGATCTTATTCAGGTGGCTTTTACTTTATCAGCTATGACCTTGCTTTGCTAATTTTTGCCTTTCCACCTGGTGCCTACTGAAAACGTTGTTCAGTTCTTGTAATCGCCATTGAATTTACTTTTGTTGTTATTCTTTGTTAAAATTGCGGCACAAAACATGCTGTGTGCATTTAGTCAGAGTTCAAACTTACGCATAGCGTGGCGGTAGCGGTTTAAAAAGGATCTGTTTTTTTTCCACGATTTCGATTTTCAGTTTTTACATCACTAATTGTTCGCTGCCTGTTTGGATATTATGAGGATGCTCATAGCTGGTTCGGAACGGTTGCGTCAACTTGGGCTTGAATCCGCGATCGTGCGATTGCTGATCGGGTCTCATTACCACTGAGCCTCAATCAACTTTTTAGTGATAGTTGTCGGGCTTTTTTTCAAGCATTGACATGTTTTCGGCTTTTTCATGATAGTGTGTGCATAATGCCGTACCATGTAAGGTTGAGATGATGTGCATTCATTAATTACAGTATACCCGGTCAGACTTGCACTAACACTCATCGTCTATTATTGAATGCTTTAACTCAATATAGTCCTGATTTTCATCCGCTTCCTCCGTACAGAGTCCAGCGGAGATGAACCGGTGGCAAGTTCTTGCGCCTTACGCGATGCTGGTTTGGCCGACACTCGCACGGATCATCTTTTGTCATCAGATGAATTCCCCACAGCCAGTAGTGACGAAGATGACGAACAGTCTGACTTGGTATATCGCTCGCATGCGCTAGTCAAACTGTCTGCATCTGACTGGCATATTCGTCGCTGCGTCTCAAACGAGAAACTACACTCCGCGAGCGAGAATGAGCACACGTATCCGGGACACAGTGCTGGTAAAGGCGGACGACAGCGGCGCCGATCTGTGAATTTCTCGTCACATGATCAACAGTTAGCCTATTCACCTCGCGATACGGTCGAAGCATTGCATCATGCTCTAGTGAACAGGCGGTAGGTTGGTTTGTATCCTTTGTTATGACAAAAATGCCGTGTGTATGCAACAGTGGAATACCTGCTTTCGCAGTTGACCTAAGTGATCTATTTTCCGTTGTCTCTTGGCAATGCTTTCTTCGATTGTCCATTTAAAATATTCCTTGGGGTTGATGTTATATTGAGCTAATGGGCCGAGCTAGTCTTATTCTTAGCATTACCTGTTATGCGACACCTGCAAGATTGTTCGTTTGTGTGGTCTGTTTCGTAATGTCTCTCGCCATCATCGTTTTCCACGTTGAGCCACATCCATCAGTACCACAGTTGGGTTGACTGCCGTTTATCCTGATAGTAGACTGTGAGGTGACGGGTTAACGAATAAATAGAAGTGTACTGATGAGTAGTCGGGGATTTGGTTAATTTCAAATTGAACATCACTCACAATTGATCGCAGCTGTCCCATTCCCATAGACTTTCCAGTCGGCCCCTTTCGAAAAGAAGCACTAGACTCGAGTTTCGTTCTCATTAGAGCTCGTCAGTAGTGCATATCATTGCCACTGCCGGGACTTGAATCACGCAGTGGTTAACACGGTTGCCTGCTCATGAACAGCGTGTCCGTGGTTCAAGTCCCGGCAGTGGCAATGATATGCACTACTGACGAGCTCTAATGAGAGCGAAACTCGAGTCTAGTGCTTCTTTTCGAAAGGGGCCGACTGGAAAGTCTATGGGAATGCGACAGCTGCGATCAATTGTGAGTGATGTTCTGTTTGAAAATAGAAGTGTGTGAAGAAAAAACGAAAAGAAACACTAGAGATCCATGGAGAAAAGTCAACTACCTGTCGGATACAAGCCAAACGTTGGTTACGACACTACCGTATTGCTAAGCGATTTCGACCATTGACATGAATGGGCACGCACTTGCCCATCTGGTACGCGGCACCTAGCGTCGCGGCTCAGCAGAGTGGCTGAGGGTTTCCTAGTCTTTGACCACTTCGTCTCCTGGTCATCTGGTGGTTTCTTCCAATCGTCATCAGTCGCGTGATGTGACAGACGCCCCTTCGCCATATGAATTATGTAACCTAAATAGCGTAGAGGGTGCGTTTCCAGTTCCCGGGTTATCGATCGCTTTCTTGAAAATTGCCTAAGTGTACACTTATGGGCTGTTGCTTTGCTCGCACAGACAACCAATTTGATAAAGGCTAACTGATGAAAACAACGGTGGCAGAAAAGTTAGAGCCTGTATGAATTATCCACACGGTTAGGAAGGGTCTTTCTGTCCGTAGAGCAAAACTGTGTATACACACGCGTTATGAACCCCGGCTTTAATCGATAATCGGACGTCTTTGCTACACCGCATTTATTCATTCCTAACGGTCATGACCCTGACCTGAACACATTGTGATTCGAGGTGCCGCTCATCGCAACAGTGGTGTGCAGTATTCTAGGAGTAAGTTTTCACTAAAGAAGATAAAGTTGGATAAAATAGAACTGAGAAAAATATTTTGCTCGTGGGTACGCCAGTACTTTCGATAAGTTATCTCAGATAGCGTTCCTAACCCGTGATTTTAGTGATCAGGAGGACCCTGATCGGGCAAAGGACACCTAACCGCTTTACTCACTGAAATAGTCAGAGCCTCCATATTTCGTTACCGGGTCGTCGCTTGACTACCTGATGGTTTTATTCAATTGTTCATGCAGCAATCACTCAGCTGCTCACACGACTCATCTATTGCATACCGTGCAACCTGATTGGTTTACCAGTTGGTCGCTATTCCTCGAGCGTTCTAAAGTACGTGGTCATACGATTATATCACTTGACGCAGGTTTTTTTAGAGACAACGATAATCAGCCACAGCAAGTCTTTTGAAATCTTCGTCAAGGACAAACTACGTTTCCGAACCATGTGCAAAACAGAACGCACAAACATTGTATACCTTTTCTTTCAGTGGCTACCTGACGTTATTTTGACACAACGGCTGACACAGTTTCGCCGAGGTAACAAATGTAGGAACATGCTGAATGAACTACGCTCTTTTGGTGTTCTCCTATATAGTTTACCAACTTTGTTACAAGCTAGTAAGACGATCAGCCGTCTCAAGATGCCAGGTTGCGGTTGCAAAGATAAACTGAGAGTCAACTAACTTAACATGTGGAAGATGTATACCGTACATATAGACCACATGGTTTAACCGCCTCATGACTAGCAACCTGTTGTCTGCGAAGGAACCAAGAAGAAAACTACGGCCCGCATACCCATTGTCAGTCGACTTACAACCTACCGGAATCTCAATTTCGAGATCTTCGAAACTTCCAAATGTTCGCTTCAGAATATCATCCATCACATAGTTAAAGGGAGAGAGAGAGAGATGGAACATCATTGTCGAACTCCGGTTGAATTAGAGAGTGTCTCTAAACTCTGCACTCAGGGTAGGCATATGCCGGCTTCAACAAATTGATTCACTTCAACCGGAATACTCTTCAGTGGAGGCAGTTCTAGAGAGTTTGTTGAGAAGTCGATTCAGGTGAAGTTCTTAGGTTCAAAAATGTCACGACTGTTAGCTGAGCTCCCTTGTTTGTCGTAAAGGGAAACTATGTTCGATAGACCCGCGACTAGGTTGGTAACCTGAATGATCTCCGGATGTTTGGTTCTCTTCGGTTCAGAAGCCGCCGGATTTTATATCCATGAACATCCTGGACACGATGGAGATAGTTGTTATGTGGCACCTTCTCGGTCGCCCGTATGAAATAAAACCATTTCAAGCAGCAATCTTCTACTACGTCGTTGTAAAGAGCTGATGCTTTGTTACTATCACAACCGAGTCCTAGTAAACACGAGCGCGAATAGCGGATTCGAACAAAATGAACGAACAACGCGACTTGAATCCTTTTCAGATTGTCTCCGAATTCCAAAATACACTAACCGCTGTAAACACGAGTAAATTTGACTCCATATGAACCCTACGTGTAGCTACCGTACGCTTTGCTAACTCACATGATAAACATCTCTGTATTTGTAGAAATAAGTGATCTTATGACTTCGAACGTGCGAAGATATATTTAAACACCACACTGATCTATATCTCAGTAACGGCTCGATATATTCGAGTTGTGACTCCGGGTTCATGTTCTTCGTGTCAGGTTTGCACTAATCCTAACATTTGCTAATTTCGGTTCAATAGCCACATCGATGTGGCCTGTTCACAAAGAAGATATCAACAAACTTGCTGTGTTTGACCAT
>LUCH01004587.1:0-11222 GCA_013368495.1 Paragonimus heterotremus | reverse complement strand
TGTTTTTTGTACGCGTCTTTTGGCTTGTCTTGAGAGCAAACAGTCACAATACTTTTCGGGACCGAGATTTCCATATTAATTATTACAAAAAGGTGAGTTCGATTTCTGTCAAACGCACCACCATATCGAGAACGAACCAGCATGTCTTCAGGAGGGTTTACAACACGAGCTTTTTTCAACGAACAGAGTTATGGAGCAATCTTACATCGTTCCAGTTCTTAGGGTTCATATTTGCTTGCTTCACGGATATGTTAATGTTTACTGTAGGCCGACTGTAATGGAGAGGGTCATATATAAACCAAGATGAACACAGATGGCATTCGGTTGCATTCCCATCTGACATGATGTGTGCTGAGATCTTTTCTCTCGTTCTATAGTCGCACGTTCGATTGACAAATGAAATTTAAATAACGGTTTTCCCCTAGATTGTCCCGTCTAGTCTAATCTCGTGATCGGCCTCGTTTTTTGTTGCAAACTCGTACTGCGCTGTTCATTGTTTGCCTACGTACGTTTGAGTGAAGTTGTGAATTGAACTTCGGTATCCATAATTCTTTCCTCAGACGGCTCGTTGAACACGCCGAGGTCACTTGGTCGCACACGTACATTTCAGATCATCCGATGTGGATGCAACTAGCAATCATAAAATTCGGCCAGTGTATAATGATTAAGCCAACTCGGTCTATGGTCGCCACAGTATTTTGTGTTCATGGCCATATTAGTCATCAAGTCGGCTGTACTGGGTGCCCAACGCGAATTCATGCGCCTGTTTTCGGTTTTTGCTTATCAAAATGGACTGGAACGACAAAGTGATAAACCCCATTCCGGATGCTTGAACTATACAAGCCGAGCTTTTTGAATGCAGGAAAACAGTGTTGACCGGATTTGCAAGTAGATATCGTGAGCCGGCTGTTTGACTTGTTTTGTGTGTCAACCGCTTTACATGGTCAATTGGACAGCTTTTATGATCACGAACGAAGATTGCCATTAACACCGTAGACGTATTCATTTCTTGATAGCAGTGAAGACTGTCAGCAAAGATCACATTCTTTTTATATTCTGGACCACTTGAACTGATGTGCAGTTATGTTTTTGTACGCACTTATTGTCGAGGTGACCCTAATGGGCACAGCTATGGTTAGTCAAGGAATACAAAATCACACACCTGCTGTTCATCACCTACAAAATGTTAGCCTTGATGATGACTCGCCGGGTACTTTTTGTCAAGAAAACACACCTGGATGAGTCCGTTCAGCTGTTCCAGCTTAGCATCTTTTTGACTTTGTCCTGTACTTGCTTACTGTGTCTAAGGAAACGTCATTACCATTACTCTTGAACATGACAGAACGAACGTCAGGTGATGATGTCTAATCCAACAACGTTAAACAGAATTTCCCCACATTACAATGACCGGAATTTATTCAAACTTCCAGCGTTGCCATAGTGCGTAGCCTGGTTGACTTCGTATAATGAGCACCTTGACGTGATAAGCTGCATGCTGGAAAACGCCTAGTTCTATGAAAGTGTATGTTCTATTTTCCTACAACTTACACGAATCATCATGTAATCTTAGTTTTGCGTTCTTGAACTTACGCAGTGGTGGTAAAAATGATCCCTTGATTCTGTTCGCACTGTGGGTAGCACGTGTTTTTGCGATCCCGACGTTCCGATTTACTTCAATATTTGACCGAATTGCCTTCCATGTGAGGACGTTTTCATCTTTGTTTTGATTGATCTACAAATTCAAAAGATTTTCATAACCATTTCCCATAAAATGCTCCAAATCTGCTAACCGGTTACACCCACGATCAGTTGTATCAAAGTTATATTCCAAATTTTCCACGAGATTTGCATTTAATCACTGCCGCGTACATTTGTTGGAATGTTCAATTCGTTCGCCATTTTTCCAGGAAAAAGGCTCGTCGGCGCGAGACAAGGCGTCGGAACGTTAGCGGCTCTAATGAGTTGTCTTCATCGGAGCTGTCCCATCAGAAGTCACCAAAACAGTCGGGGCGGAAGTCATCCCGGTTTTTCTCTGGAAATAATTCCGTTCCGGAGACTTCCGGTTTGAAATCGTGTGCGGATTTACCAATCGACCAACCTTCTTGCATTGGTAAGTCATATTGGGTTGGTGCTGACTGTATCTCGTGTCTAAAACAGAATCTTCAATTCATTTTGTAGTCACTCGAGGTAATGTTTATTCGCAGCGAAGATATCGACAGACTTGCTGTGTTTGACCGTCGTTGTCTCCGCCAATTAGCCCACATTAAGTGGACTGATCGCGTGAGCATTGTGGCAGTTCGCCAGCGCTTATTCCGGAACGCTCGGGATGTGCGATCAGTTGATCAGCTACTCACGTTTCACAGCCTGCGATGGTTAGGTCACGTACTCCGTAGTTCATCCGATCGTTTGCCGTACCGGGCATTATATACTGAGACCACCAACAGTTGGATGAAACCACCTGGTGGTCAAGCAACAACGTGGTTACGACGTATGAATACCCTGACTGTTCCTCTGAGCAAAGTAGGTAGGTATCGGTTGCCTGGCTGAGGTCTTCGTAGTCACTTTAATCGCTGTTTAGAACCGTTATCCGAGGTGGTAGTGTGCCTTATTCAATGGCCTATTTTCGTACGTCATTTCTGGTTTTTCCGGTTTTTCTTCCTAATCAACTTTTTCCCCTCATAATAACGTTTTGTTCTGGGAGATTTCACGTCACCGTTGGTGTGAACGACAGCCTGAGCCACAGTACCTTCTTGTCAGGCTCATGGCTGCTTTTATGATAATTTCAGTGTTTTTGAATCTGTTTTCATGCAAGCAAGAAGTTACTTATACGTTCGCAGTTAATTTAATCAGTGCTGTTATCGTGCTCAGCGACAGGTATCGTCAAGGATCGGTTTATTGCGGAGGAACTTGTATACCGTTGTACACAGCACACCGTTACTATTGTACTTATTCATTTGTGTGCTTTGATTTAAGTGGCCATCATCCAGTTTGATCATTTATTTGTTACTTGTGGATATGAAGTGCTGAGTTACTCACCACCTCGTGTGTTCCACATGAATGTGTCCGCATGCAAATTATGTACCACTTACGGATGCTTTTAGTCGGTCTTTTACGTTATATGTTGCAGCCATTGTGCCAGCTGATAGATACATTCATCTTTCAATTATTTTCTACAATGTTTTTCAATCTAGCGGACTCTGGTGACCTCTTTTGTGACACTGTCGAACGGAAAACCACAGAGGAAACGTCGGTTTCTGCCTCCGAGAGTTCCCATATTGTTCCAGAAATGATCTCCGACACCACATATACCCCACCGCTTGTCAAAGAAGAGATTACTCAGGACAAGGCTATGCACCATCCGGTTTTGTCTAACAGAATTGTTGAGCTCGAACGCAGTGAAGTGCAATCAGTCGAACATTTAAGTCAGTGTGCAATACACTTATCCGCTGCTCCCATACTCGAACTGGATGAAGAATGAGACTTGTGAGCTAGTGAGAACATTGAATCACATACGTGTTCAAACCTGTACTCACGTGTTTAGCTGAATACTGTGATCGGTACGGATGTGCTCGTTTCTTGACCTCGTATATCTTATATCTTGCGTCACATGTCTCCTGCCAGAAATGATTTGTTTTAGGTTTGCCGGTTTTCTCGCTTGCGTTTCCGTCTTGTGATTTACTTACAATGCGGTCTTTTGTTGGCAAAGGCATATCAAGTAATATATGTAGATGTGAATAAAATATAATGGCGTACCCAAACACTTGTTTTTACGATAATCATAACCGCTGCTGTAGCTGAGAAGACGGTGTACTATTCATCCTAATCATACCTGTCCACATGACGTCGTCTGTGAGTGTCCTCTCTCTCTCTCTCGTGTTCCTAAATACGACGCCATTCACCGAGCTCCACTTCTCACTTCAGGCACAATCGATGAAGATAAAAAATATCCATCTGTTTTCTTGCCAGTTTCGTCAAACGGCACACGGAATAAAAATCAGAATCAACAATAGTTGTGCTGGGAAAGACCTGTTTATTAACATCCCGTTGGAAACGGGGAGTTTGCTAAGCTGAGCGGCGCGGCATGTGAAAGCAGCAGACGTTGGGAGGACCTATTGTGCTACGAGATTAATTACGGTGACAGATCAGAAAGTTCTCGCTACATATCTGTTTTTCTGTCTCTCAGGATGTGAAGTCATAACTGCTGTTGTGTGCCCGCGGAGGTAATCACAACTGTCTGGATACTTCGACCAAACAGGTGAACCTGTTCGGAGATGTACGGCTATATATTTTCAATGGTTTATTCCGAAATGGCTAACGTTCATTCAGTCGTACTGACCGTTGAGGTTCATTTTGAGGTTTCTTTATCGATGAACAGAAATCCGTTGAAGATTGACCAACACGTGGATCCGAAACTCTCGCTCATAGTACCTATGCCCAACAGTAGATATCGATTGCTCAAGTCTATGTGACCACTGATACTTTCTGATTATCAACTGCGGGTCTGCGCACGAGAGCCATTAATTGAAACATCTAAGTTGTAACGGTTTAGAACGACGTTCGAGAATTGTACGTTCTTCTTCCTGTTTCTCCATTTGTGAAATTTTTGTTTTGTCAGTTTTGTAACTTTTAAGTTATACATGGTATATTTGAACAGACTATGGTAAGCGGATCCATCTCGCAAATGGATGTTCTGAGTATGTACTACTGCCCATGAAGCACCTGTGCAAGAGTATAGGATTTGTTTGCTGCTATCCATTTGCGATGATAAAATAGAAAACGATGTACATTTCTACATGCGAATTGGTGTCAAACAGTAATAATCTATTACGCGCTGCACGCCTATAGTTTATAATCCACCGCATGTTCCCACGATTACTATTAGCCGACTAGGTTATGGGTGCGTACCATGTTGGGTGCATACAAAACCCCGAAGCGGTTATCCAGGATAAGGAAGCCGTCTTCTCTTTTCGGTTTTATTAAGGGAGGTTGAGCACAACGCTGATATGAGTTGCGTGTATGATATGTCCGTTGAACATGACACGTGTTCAAATTAATTATAACTCCTTTGGGATTAGTATACCGTTGGACCTTTTTGTTCGGCTTTGGTAATCACAGTTATCGTGTCATTGTTACCATGTGATCAACGTTTCCCACTTACTACAGAGTTCGACAGGGCTATCAATTTCATTTTTCATAACAATGGTTCTATAGAGGTCATTTCGGAAGCGTCACCCGTTAATGCACTGTAGCGTAATTTCAGTTTGAGCAACAAACAACCCAGATTTTCTAATCATTGTCATGGTCCACTACATGTTTCTAGGGGTGTTCATGCTTACTGTGGAACTCCATCTTAAAATCCTTTATGACTAAATCTAAATGTTTGTACAGGTTTCGCTTGATCTTGTTGAACATTTATGCTGCTATTCAGTACTCCGCGCTGCATGTCGCGTTGCCCACCTGTGGATAGAACATCACAGTCGAAAATATTTTCTGCAGAACAGGGGATAGGTATTGTCCATAAAGATGAACTTTCGTACTCCATCTACATTGTATTTTTTTTGGCGAACCGTGTGATTTCTTCGAGAGTTTTCTAGTACTCGGTGAAGTTACTTTCGATGACTGTTATAATCGGACTAGTATTTGAGCATCCTTTTACGTACCAAAAGGCAGACCGCAATCGGACTTCGATAAGTCACTGTTTGTGTTAGTACATTTACACTTGGTGGTATGTCACTATCACAGCGATCATTAGTCGGCTTCAGTTGCACATGCGAAGTCACGGGCTGTAAAATGGTTGATTCAGTTATGAACAAGGAACTTGATTAACGGTTTAATTGTTCGTCTATTCCGATTCCGGTTTGGACTCAATGTTGGGCTGCTTGTGTCTTCACTAGAGTAATGTGTCCTGTCTATACTCGGACACCGTGATTGCATTTAGCTTTCGGACGACTTCGTTTGTCACATGACAACACACACCTGAGATAGTAGAATTTGAGAGTTTGTGATCTAGGCACAAAAATTCCTCCCAAAAGAAAATGCCAGAATTCTGTGGAAAACTTCATACATACAAGGCTAAAAGCTCTCCTAATTTTGTGCTCTAAACAAGAACTATGTATCAGAAACGCGAATGGTCAGTTTATGAGATTGCCTTCAGAATTAACTCGATTTTGAGCGGTCAGCCCGAGGCGCATACACAGTGACTACAGTTAAATCCGGGCTATTTGGAGCGTGGCTGCACTGTGCAACGAGTGTGCGTACTGCATCACAGACGTCTGACAGTTTGTCCGCCACTCGGTCTGTCACGATAACGCAAAGTGAATCTCAGTCCGCCAATCAGAGTGAACCTACACCATGTACCACGGGTCCACACTGCTCAGTGTGTTCTCCAATTCCCGTGTCTCTGACGGCACGAGTGTCATGTGTGATATGCTTGGACAGAATCCCTGGACTAACACGTTTTCCTTAAGGATGCTGAAAGTTACTAAGCTAACCCGGCCTATGATCGGAAGTGAAAGGTTTTTATTTCCTTGTCCTCGGAAGATATCTGTATTGTGCGATAAAGGTTGTTTCCGGCGACCGCTTCCACGGTATGTCTATAACTGCCATGCTTCTTCAACCGCTCTGTTGAATAACGTACAGTGCCCTTGTTACCATGCAATACCCTCGGCTCCTGTCTGTTTGACCTGGGGCAACGGTTTGCTAAATGATTACGATTTATCTTCATGGCTTCAGTGCACCGCTGAGTGTGCCAAAACCTTGCTGAACGTAGACTACCTAGGCGTGACAGTGTATGACGTGCTGGTTTTGCGTGCGTGTCGAATTGATAATGTCACTGAATGAAAATTGAAAGTACTGTCAGCTATTCACCGTTTACACTCCTTATCCTCGGTTCATAATCTTAGGGTAGATTTTTAACCCTTTGTATATATTTTCACTAATGGACCATTGAGTCGAGATATCCAATTGTAGATATCACTTCGTCCCACTGTAGTAGTAGCTCCAATATGCGCTAGTCACATTCCCGCTCTGCGGCATCACTGAGATAATGATCACATTGTGCACTCCTTACCTGATAGGGTTTCCTATTGTAAGTAGGTGGTTTCGTTGCCAGCTTTTGTCTTGATAACGAACGATCGCTCATTACTAGGGGTGGTCGTTCTGTCGACCTGTCAAAGTATGGGCATTTGGACAGTCCAGATAATAAATTTCGTCGTCATTAGAAGCGGACATGAAGACAGTGAAAACGTACATCAAACGGATCGAAAGACATGGTAGTCATTCACGACTTGGAAATAAGACCGATAGAGGCCAAATGTTAGATGTTACGATGAGGAATCCACTTGCAGTCGGACCTGCGCTTCACAAGCTATGCCAATGTTCACTTTCAGTACATTTAGTTGTTTGTGCAACATCGTATTTGAGGTTCACGTCTGAACTGACCTGTCCTCAACGTTCTAATTCTTTCCCAACACACATCTTCGCTCCTGTGCTCAGCCACTGAACACTGGTTCATACTGCGGTTGATCCGGACTGTAGTGCACTAAACTAGGTGAGATTGTTTCACGAAGAAAAGCAAGTAATGACAGCTGAACTTCACGCGGAAGAGTCAATGGTCAGGTTTACTGCTGATTGCGACACTGCTGTATCCGAGAGCATTTCCAACCAACGGTATGATTGATCATTCCGTCCTCGGTCGTGCTCAACAGAATGGTCAAAGCTTTCCTAATTAACACAGTATATTCACCTTAGTCGTCAAACTACCCGTTTGCTTGACTCAACTTTTCTTACGTAGGTGGAACGGAATTTTGGTATTAATCTGTTTCGGCATTGTCTCGGGATAGCTAATGGCGATTAATTTATATGTACCTATCAAAGTTGCTGCCGTGGTGGGACTGCGCGACGGGTCTGCCTAACGTAGAGATCCCGGTTCCGCGTTTCGTCTATGGATTGTATACGTTTTTTCCTCTGGAATTTTTCAGTGAGTGAATTTTCGGGATTTGTGTTTAGTACACAGTGCCCTAATGTTGGACACACGCCACACTACACAGTTTAGGTCAGAATACTGTACGGCCCCGACTGGCATCTGCTCACAGTACCGATCAAGTGAGCGTAGCCTGTCTCTTTCTTGTTGCATTCACTGTCACTGCTAATTATACACAGCGATCGTTTTGTTGGTTAATTGTAGCTTATAGATATGGAATTAATCAATTTCGACATCGTTTGGATTTAATTGGTAGGGGTGATGTGGTTTTTATTTGAGGATGTGAAAATTCCAATCCACTGGGCCACGGTCGAATCTAACGAGGTCAGCTGTCCTGAACGGTTCATCACAACTAAATAACAGGTGTTATGAGGCACTGAACTACGCGGTTGATGTTTCCTCCTCAGAAATACTTGATCGATTTCAAGATGTACGTCATCGAATGAGTACTCAGCGTTACTTAGTTACTCCGTCCTGATGGTAAGCGCTGCCCATTGTTTCAAAGCTGAAATGAAGCAACCTTGTTGATGCAAGGTGTTTGGAAACATGGACGTATCGTTGTAAACGAACAGAATACACAATGCGACATTTGCCTACAAAAGCGTATTATTTACGGATGGAAGCTGCTTTTGCGTTATTCGTAGTTGATGGATTTCGGACTCAGTAGCCTGTTGTAATTGAAATAATACCTTGATTAATAGTGAAAGGTTGTATGGATAGCCCAGTTGTCTGTGATACAATGTATGTGTAAGATTTTACTGTTGTATCATGTGTATTATGTAGACAGGCAGCCTATCGGGAAGACGAGTGAGCTAATCGATATCTTCCATGTGGCTGAACTATCCAATGTGATCAGCCAAAAGTGTACTTGGACGGATAAACAGACGATTATGTCCAACATCCACCTGCAGTTCCTAAGATCTTCGCTATCCTTGCACATCGGCCTTACTTTGTCTGATGTATATTCGACATTCAGAGCGTAAGGCCTTGTTTGGATATCTTCAAATGTTTACATTCGATCTTCCAATCTGTTGGGTTTGGCATTCAAGCCGAATAGGGATCGGTCGATCCACGCACTGTTAGTTTATCATGTTATGCAAATGTTTTTTTACCCTAAAAAACGATCCTTTTGTTCAGGAAACAGAAAGACGTCGGAAATATTTTGTTATTCATAAAATATGCAAAATTGACCATAACCAGATTCGTGGATTCTTCTTGTAACGACTGGGAAGTGCACTGGAAATCACTTGACTAGAATTGTTGAGGGTGTGAAAACGATTGGTGGGTGATGATTTGAATGGTACAAATACAAATGATGAAAGGCGCACAAAATATGTGGAATTAAATAAAGTACGGAAAAAGGCATAACGGACGTCTGTTTCTGATCCCGTAATGAGTGGTATTTGGACCTGTTTGTGAAAAAGAGGAGTCAATGAAACAGTTGTACAAGTTGAGTGCTTGGTGAAAATTGGGTTTTCACCTGAAGCCTTGAAATGTGGTTTGGAGTTAAGCATAAATCTCAGAAGTATAAGATTTAATCAAACAGTGTCCTAATGACATGTTTATCAGTTGTGCGGTGGAGCTACCGAATTGACTATTCAATTCAAATTCATCATTCGTTACTGTCGATTGTGTAACGACCACAAACGTAATTGAAGTGGATAAGCAAATGGAATTATGGGCTAAATAAATGCACCTTGGGACACTTCATGATTTTCGGAAGGACTCTGTTCGGATGATCGTTCATTATCTTTAACCTTCTGAGGTGCTTGGTTCTCTAAGTTTGGCCAATCGCTCTAGAACGCGCAAGTTACTACCATGAATATTTTAGCGATCCTTAATGGGGACCGCCTAGTTGACTGCATCTTACGCTGCCATCTCCGATGTTGAAACAGTGCTGAAGGCAAGATTTCCTCCGTTTGTTGCAGCCCAGTAGGATCATCGGAGCTCCATGATGCAAACAACTGGACACCGGCAGACTGTTAACCTCGGGTCTTGTAAACCGAACCAAAAATATACGAATTTATTCTCTAGCTCCCAAGAGTTATTAAACTATGTGGAAAACGTACATGTAGGTGAAGATCAAGTGATACTCAGTTCAGATGTCACCATAATCCAGGACAACAACAAACCAATGGTTTTCACTGTTGTTTAACTGCCACACAACGATAAAAAAAATTGCAAGTTCTAATATAGAATGGAGAAAGGAAGGGGACCCAACAACTAGACAACTACGTTAGCAATCATCATCTGGGTGCCTGCAACTGCAAACAATCAACCGATATATGAGAAAGGCAGCATTAATTGCCCTTCGTCATTAAGTGCACATATTTCGCAGACATCTCGGTTAAACACCGACAACGTTCATGCCACTAATCCCGATTGGCTGCCATCTAACCTAACGCCTTTACCCACCGACTTTGTGAGTCGCAATGTCCCCAACCTGGGAGACGAACCCGACCTACAGTAGCCAACACTTGAGTGAACGATTCCATTTCTCTACGTCAGGCTATCATCTGTCCACGTGGTGCTTTACGTCAGCAGAGTGCTCAGTGTGGCCGACAACTGGTTGGCATCTTTAATACATGGCATAGCCATCTAGGTCGGCGCAAATCTAATGACCGAACAAAAGGACTCGCTGGAAAATCGCTACTAAATATTCGCCTCTTAATATTCTGGTTGTTTACTAGTTGTTGCCACCCGATGCGAACGATCGAACGCGGAAATCGGTAGTCAAATGCCTGAAGACGGTTCACGTCATCTACTCTGAGTGGCCACATTCCGCTGCCGTTAAGCAATATAGCCGTCGCCTTATATACGTGACCACTAAGCCTCAGAGAGACGTCTCTCTTTAGCCAGAGATGTCGCAGGTTGGTGAATACTGTCCTAGCTTTAGAGATACGCACATCTATTTTGTTCCTTGCGCCTCCGTCGACGATGATGCAGCTTGTTAAGTACACAAATTGATCAAAACTTTCCGACTTTATTATCTAACATTGAATCTACGTGATAACAGCAACCTTGCAGAAGCACTTTGTCCTTTGTGGCTGCAAAGCGCATCTCAAAGTATTTGGCAGAACGTGAAGTGGCATCTAGTATCATTTGTGTTGCTTGGAGATTGTGACTGAACAACATCTCGTTAGCACAGTCAAGATCGAAAGTAACAAATCGATTACCAGGTCTGTTTTTGATGTATCCTCTTCTTGTAGCGAAAAGGCGTTCAATAAAGCACAATCTTTAT
>LUCH01004586.1:0-42061 GCA_013368495.1 Paragonimus heterotremus | reverse complement strand
TCCGTTTCGATGTCAGCGGTTTTCTGTTGACCTGAAAGGCAGTCATTGAAAACAGGGTGTAGCACCGCTCTAGGGTCGGATTATCTCCTTTCTTGACGGTAGAACTAGCAAGGGTAGTAAATACACGAGTTTTTCAGCGATTGATGCGCGGGTTCCAGGCAGAAGCCCAAGGTTCCCGGATGCAGTCATTTTTTCTTTCTCGGCGTCAAGCGGGGGTCTCTTGATCTGAAAGGCAATCATTGTAAACAGGGTGTAGCACAGCTCTTGAGTTACCCTTGCCAGTCTGCATCATATGTGACGTCGCAAAGGTGTCCGGTTTTCGCTGAAAGAATAGGTATATGTTGCTTGTGTGTGCTTTGTTTTTCTGTGTGATCCGGAGACGTGGCCTGTTCGTTGTCTCCACCAATTGGTCCACATTGTGTGGACTGATCGCGTGAGCAATGCGGCCGTTCACTGGCGCATATTTTGTAATGCGCGATCACCTGACCACGTTGCACAGCCCGAGATGTTTGAATTATATACTAGGCATTACATAAAGTGAGTAGGTGCCCACTTCTTGGTTGGGTCCTTCTCATCACTCAAATCTGTGGTTAGATACGTTATTCCAGACAACAATGCTCAATGGGTTGTAAACGGAAGTAGAAAGATGGAGCTTCTAAGAATTCCGTATCACGATGCGTAGAATCTCAAGGACCTCAGCAACGGTTTGAAATGGGGAAAAGCGGCGTAGTATCTGAACTAATGCAATAGATGTTGGTCAAAGCGAGCCTTGAAAATTGTTATAGCGCTAACAGACATAACATGTTCTGGTGGAGCATTCCAAGCCTTGCAAACGCGCAGTGAGTAAAAGCCATGTCTACATTCTAGTCTGCTATGTTGGACCTCTAGTTTTAGGAGGTGGCACCTCAGTGTCACGCTACTCTTTTTGTTGAGCGTCAGGTGACAAGGATGATTCGGGGACTGTATAAGCAAAAACGTTAACACCAAGTCACTTCTAAGCCGACGGTACTCTAAGGAGTACATGTTCAAAGATTCCAGCCTTTCCTCAAATGGTCTAGTTTTCAGACCCGGACTGCCTTTGTGGTTCGACGTTGTACCGTCTCCAGGAGCAACTTGTCCTTTTGGAGCTGCGGTGGCCAGATTACAGTTCCATTCTCTAGATGCGGTCGAACGAAACTGTTATAAGGAGGCTGAAAACAACTATGGTTGAACTGATCGAAGGGACGTTTCAATGACGTCAGGATGTTGCTATCCTTTTGCATTTGTTGCAGCGTTCGCAGAACTCGAAAGAGTGTACGAAACAGTGCATTCTAGGTCCTTCTCAATAAGAACTGTCTGAAGCGGATATCGACGGAGGTAACAAGTGGTTTCCATAAAGCTGCGAATGTGCATAACTTTACAATTACCAGCGTTAAATTCGAATCGGTTCACTCGAGACCAATTAAATAGAATGTCGAGGTGCTTCTGTAGGATGACAGAATCATGGGTTGTGTTGACCGCTCGCCCAATTTTGACATCGTCCACAAACAGTAGTAACGGAGAAGTGATTGAGAGTGGGAGATCGTTGATAAATACCAAAAATAGTAGCGGGCAAGAATTGAACCTTGGGGTACTCCACTGAGTCTAGGCCTGCAGGCAGAGAAAACAACATTAACCCGCACCCTGTACAGACGGTTAGCAAGATACGACTCAAGCCACTGGAGTCCATGGTCGGCGGCGTTCATGCTTTCGTACCATTATCATTTCTTCTGAGCCTTTCTCCATCCATTTTTTGAAAATCCTAGTTGGTATTTTTTCCTTCGGGTTGTTTTACTTTATTACTGTGGTTTGTGTGGCGGCTCGGGCCACGGTATCTTCTGATATGGTTCCTGACCGTTGTGAATGAAATGTAAATGTTGTTTGTCGGAGGAATTAACTTCAAGAGAGTTGTTCGGATTCATAATTTTGCACTTGCCACATGGATACTCCCCCCACCAACATGTCCGCGTATGCACGTAATGGACGTCTGAACAAATTCTGTCTGTGTTATGTTTAGTGAGTACCAGATCCTCGGATTCCATTCATGCACTTGACATGCTAGCGACAGTTGGCACGAACACGCAAGGCGTAGTCGAGGTCACCACGTTTTTAGAAGCGTAACGGACAAACAGGAAGATTGTGTCAGAACGAACACGTTTGTTCGGCTGATGGCACTTGACTAACAGATCTTAGAAACTGCGGTGCACATACCGACTTGTCTGTTTCGCAGGCGTCTTCCAGTCCTGGACTAATACACATGACTTAAAAAGTATACTCTGTAAGAAAACGTGAACACAAGAGGTTAGATAACAGAAAAAATGGGCGTTGTTCGTGTTACCTTCAGTTTTTTGCCATAACACACCTTCACCTATGAGGTATTTTCTCGATGTCATCAGTGTACGATTCACTTGAGACCTCATCCTTCCCTGCTTCCAGCACCTACCCGGTTTTCCCAGCTATCCGTTCTCACAAGGCTCTAACCGATTAAAATGAAAGGTCACAGGCTCTTGACCTTCGTTGCTGTTTCAGTACAAAACATCGTATTACTGAGTACTCCCCACCCTATCTCACCAATTTCACTCAATCTATGGTTTTTTGTTTTGTTTCGAACCATCTCTCTCTCTTTGGACTCCTATTACCAATTTGACCCACAGCAATTCTATTCATGTTCTTGATAATCAGTACGCTTCAGTTGCATCTTATTGGTTCTGCTTTGGTCACCTAATTGACTGTCTCAGACATGACTAGATCGATTTTGCCTAGCTGCTTGCCCCCTCACTATACAATGTGTATGTTAATTTCGCAAAATTAACCGATGAGATGCGAACGAAATGTCAATGCGCAAGACATCTTACGCGCCATTATTGGCATTTTTCAAGTTTATCAGTGGGAACCAATGTTTCAAATAGTCCATTGCATTAACAATGTTTGGCTAACGTCCCAGCTGATTAAACGCGTGTATGCTCATAGACTTCCGTTCCTACTACCACAGAAGTTCCGTGTGCATTTTTGTAATTGTGCTTGTAGGACACTTTTGGAGGTCAAAATTCCGTTCGATTGCCCCTGCCGCACTCTACCCCGTGAACCCATTTAACTAGACGTCTGTCATTGTTATTCACACAAACCGTGTCTAAAAGTACTAATTTCTCCACCCTGTCTCCCTCAGTCATTGAACCTCACTCATCTGCCCACAAACCCATTGTTGTCTGTCACTCTCACCCTCCCCACCCCTGTGAATACGGTCTTCCTGTGGGCCGCCGTGAAACTGTCGCTGACTAATCGGTCTGCCCGAAGGATGGCTATTTAGACATACATTTGATCGATCCGATCGCATTTTGTCGGTTCGTCATTGGCTGTCGGCCGCCTGTGTTTGTACTTGTCGTACCTTTTGGACCCTTGACGGCCTATTGCGGCCAACCATTGTACCTTATCCCACGTACGCAAACGATTTGAGGTTTGTTCTTTGTAATTGTTTATATTGTTTATGTCAATAGTACCACGGTTTCCAGCGACTTGAATTGATTCTGGTATTTGGCGTCGTTGGTTATACGTGCGTCACTCAACGTTCGTCGGAAGAACGTACAGTGCTCTTTTTGGTGTCGTCCGTGTTTAGCGGCGGCGAGATAATTCACGACTTCTAAAAGTTGATTGTCGCAGATATGTAACGTATTCTGTGGTCGGTATTTGCAGCTTGCCTATGTAGGGTGTTTGTAAGTTTTACCGAAATCGAAGTTTTTAACCGGCCCACATGCGTTTCATTGTTGATCTGAGCACGTACAGTGTTCCGACATACTATTGTACGCCGTGAAGATGTCTCTTCCCGTTGTTAAGCTCATGCCATAAGCATTGTCATCAGACCCTTCTGAGTTTGATTCGTGAGCGCCTTTCCTTCCGTTTCTACTTGAGTAGTGCGTTTTCGATGTGTCTGCTGTCTTCAAAACCTTACATAACTCGTGCGTAGTGTTTTTCGGAACTATGACCTATGTCGTAATCTAAATGTTCAGGGACTTCTCTGGCATAGGGCCAGTGAAGATCTTTTTATCATCCGACGGAACCTCAATCAGTAGTGGCAGCAAAAAATCAACCCACTTTATAAAATAAGCAACACTTATAAGGACGTTTCTGCTCTTGACGCGCCTCAAGTGGAGACTCTGCCAACACGACATCAACACCTTCATTTGGGTGTCCCGTTTGTATAGGCTGAAAGGCTGCCCTGATTTGTGGTGTCTGGTTATTACACATAGAAACGAGGAAGCGGCAAAAGTTGGCTTCGGCTTTTCGTTGGTGGGACCCCTAATACTTCATCTGCGCTGCCTTATGTGGTTTTTTGTCTGGCGTACCCCGTTAGACATGGCAGCACGTCTGCTGTGTTCCTAGGCTATGCCGAGAAAGCCGAGGCTTCAGATAAATTGGTGACTCTTGGAATAAGTACATTGTGGCACAACTGCGTATCTCGTTCTTAACCAACACAATAAAACTGGAAGATACGTTGCCTAAATGTGTGACTTTTTGTTTCCACTCTTCCACACGCCTCTATGGCACAGGGTCGCACACACGAACGCCTTTCTCAAAGGACACGTGGACACTTTCTTACATGCTGACTGAAGGCCAGGTGAAGTCCATTCAGTTCTTTCGAGAATATCCATTATCGCCGTGAGAACGAGAAAGTAGCACGCACGATACTACTGGCAAATCTTGTGACGTAATCGCATTAATTCAATAGCCATTACCTCTAATCCTTATGGTAACGGCGAGACAGACACTGCAGTAGAAAATGTTAAAGAAATGGAACGATAATTAGCTCAGTGTGAAGGCGTGTTGGATGACATGTCGAAAAACTATCGTACAACGTTCGAATTGTACTCTAATCCTATTGCAACCAAACAGATCGATATCAGACTGACCGAAAAGTCCAATCAATTGAATCCTGTGAAACTGTGCGCCAGATCTTTGGGAGATCTTAAGCGGTATGTTTATAACTTATCTTCCTTGAATCTGAATATAATTTCACTTGAAGCATTATCACTAGGGTCCAACTTATGTTTCCCACATGGCAAGAACAGTCAGTTTAGTTTAGAAGTTCAGTTTAAGAAGTTGCGTGACCAGTTGGTTGCTGTGATTCCATCGTCAACTCTAAACGAAGGAAAACTGAAACCGATGTTAGTTCCTTCGTGCTGTCAGTTTCCAAGATAAACACTGCAAGTAAAGCGGCCCTTGACCAAAGAGCATCTAATTGTGTTAGTGTTTACGAGAAAAGAACACATGCCTTCCTGGTCAAATAAAGGAGCAGAACTTAATTTAAGGCACGTTTTAAATACGTGCAACTCGCCCTATCGTGTTCTGGCGAATTGATTCGCAGGTTTGCTTTCACCCACCAAGCTGGACCTAGCAAAACACAGGCCCCGAGATATGTTTCAGTTCATCGACTTACACCATGACAACCTAAAAAACCAAAGAATGTTCTCATTCGATGTTGCCTCATTATTTGCGAACGTTCCTCTACAAAAGTCGATTAGCCACCCGTGCGATTGTCGAACGTAACACGCGGACGTTCCAAATGATGAACTGAGAGAACTACCGATGCTCTGAAGTAGTACCGTTCAGTTTTTGTTTATCAATGCAACCGATCGACAGAGAGATGGAATGGCAGCGTGTTCGTCTTTGGGTCTTATGTTAGTTGATTTCATGAGCAAACCGTTGATTATAATTATCGGACTGCTTACATTTTATAAACGCTATATTAATTGTATTTTTGCGTCATCAATGAAGATTCTAACACGAATAGTGTTATGGCGGCTTCCAGTTCAGCCTATAACAGTAGTGAATTCACCAGAGTCAAGTAGCAACGGCTAAGTAAATTCTTTGTTTTTGCATATCCAGAAGAGAAAATGGTTCAGCCTAGCTGAAATTATACCGGAAACAGATTCAGAGTAGGCAGTTTCCTTCCGCGTAATCAAAAGCGAAACCTCATGCGGTGTCTGGTAAGTAAAGCGTTAAAGATCTGCATTCTTGACACTGCAAAATGAGCTGGATTTCCCACAAGAAGTGTTCGAGCATAATGGCTGTGCATTGTATCTTATTCAGAAGATGATGCAGGCGCATATTTGAAATCTAAGCCACCATCTGTGAGCCAGAAATTTGAATTTAATAACCCCCCTTTTAAGGGGAACCCTACGGTCGAAGTTATCGAAAGCTCAGAAAGTCAATCGATACCACCTATGTTCTCGTTCATTCGTGCCTAGTTTTCCGTGCAACACCCATTATTATGTCACAACTCAAAGGCAAACTTCCGTGTTCTCTAAACGGCTACTATGTGTACTCATTTGTGTCGACGACTCCACATTAGTCGTTCTACAAAGCAGTCGTCTAACTGGGTGCGTCAGCGTCATCCCGTATGGTTGAACACCGGTGTAATTGGGAATGTTTCAAGCGCGACTGTTGCTCACTTGACCGATTCTAATCATTCGGTTAATAAGAACGATGTCTTTCATGTTGTCTGCCGAATGCCAAGAAATCGACCAAGAATGGTGTGATCCCGAGTGTTGGCCGTTTATATATCCGATTTCGCAACCGTGACCTCTGCGCGCAGAAGCTCTTGCGGACGTTCATTCTCCTCTGGCTTACACACCCAATGAAGCTCACAATGGGGAACAATGATTGAGTAGCTGCTAGCAACCACTTTGTCCATAACTTCTATTGCTCGATTTTCTGACTCAAGCTGATTCTTGTTTTTACACTTATTGTGTCGTAATTAGCTTGGTGATGTGATACAGAAAACAAGTCTTATTTGCTACTCTGTCATTCTCATGAAGTCCATTTCGGGTGCAATTTTGACACATCCCGTTGACTCAGGAGACCGAATGTCACTGACGTTGGCTTTCCTGCTCCTTTATCTTTTGCCTGTTCGTCACCGAAGAAGTCAGATGTCTTATTCTGGCCACCACGGAAACGATGGAAATTCGGTTGTGCAATCCACATCTGTGCGCTCAGAGTAAAATTTATCTCGGCCCTATGGTTATCATGGCCGCGCGCTACTCACTTGACAGCGCCGGTGGTTCTTTGGGTCATCTACTTGCACTGCAACTTAAAACCGTTCGACGTAATTATGTGGCGAGTTACTTTTGGCTTCACCGACTGGATAACCCTGATTGTACAAAAGGTTGTGTAATCGACGCGAGTACGAATAGCCGAAAACAAACTGTTAGCTAAACCGCCTTCTTCCACATCAAGAGATCATTATGCTAGGTTTGGAAAAATATTTTGCACATACGAAGAATTTGCTCAATTTCAGAATTTTCACCAGGGAGACCATTTTCCTTGGTGGGTAGGCGCTGGTCATAAGACACGGAAGTGAAAGCAACAGTCATGGTGCAGAATTGGAACTAATCGAGGGTCACAACAGATAAAAACATGTAAAAGCTTTTAGTGAGACAGTACATAGGCGAAACTCATTTTAAGTAGCACATGACTGAACGCTAGTTAAGAGGGCGTTAACAAACTGCAAGACATTTTAACTATATTCTGTTCATTCCGTGTTTTATATCAGGGTGAACTACGTTGTTGACAAGAATGGTGTTGCCTCCACTTCTAAGAACAAGTAAGCACACTTCCTCAAGACTTCGAAGAAGTTCGCACATCAAGAAGCACATAACCCTTCTCGATCTTAGTAGTGTCAAGAACAAAGTTTACTGACGCTGACAGCTCTAGGTTAAAGACGGACGAACTGCGAGATTGATTCGAAGTATTGGATATACGCAAAACCTGGGATTACGATGACCTCCGGACGACAGTTTTGAATCCGTTAGCGAGAATTGTAGCACTGCCCTTATAGGCTCTTTTTAACTTATCTCTGGAGGTGGCTTGGGAGTTGTAACACCTCTGATGCAATGTCTGATGAGATCACAAGTCATGTAGCTCTAGTTCGAATGGTTTTTGGCAGCCTTCGCTATTTTTCGGGCAATCAGTATAACATGTGTCTTGCACGCTTCCTTGGCTTAGAAATACCTTACGAATGCCAACTCATCGCTTGCCAGGTCGTACCTTGTTCACGAGTGGTGAGTTAGGTTGGAAGCTGCAGCTCAAGTGGTCACCATAGGACTTGGTTTAAGGGAATGAAGGTATTGGCTTCGAAGTTTACTTCTGTAAAACTTTCCCTGTCATCTGGCTGAGGTGCGAAGGACTGGCCATCTGTGGTCAGGAACAGTCTGATATAACAGAGTGGACGTCAGTGACGGTTGCCAACCTCAGCGTTCACTGGTTTGATGTCTTCATTTTATTTCTACCTTGTCCCTCCCACTCTAACGCACACAGTTCTTTTTTCCCTTTATCTGTTGTGACGCTTTTTCCATTTTATGTGGCTGTAGTTGTACACAGTGTATTATACAGAGGCACATTTTAGCCATATGGACTGGTCTGTGGCTGCGGTTGTGCCCTTACATACGAGTGGTAGCAAGATAGTGTTGGATTGTCGTCTGTTTTGTTTCACGTCAACTGATCTGGTGATGTGCGAACGGTTGATAGCAAATAAACTGGTTTTGTTTGTACCAAAATCGGGCTTGCTTTCATTCCAGAACGTGGCGTCGATAAGAAAACATCGTGTTTGAGTGACCTCATTTGTTTTTTTGGATGCGATTATCGAAAGATCAGACAAACGAGCCATGAGTGCCATACTGTCGCACCTGGTGGATTCGAATCAGTCCGTCAATTTGACAGACGCATTCCGCCCAGTCGGCTGCAACGAGGCGTAGAATTCTGTCCACAGCTGAAACCATTGGAATTCGCATGTACAACCCGGCTCTGTTCGCCCACAAACGTTTCGTTTAGGCTTTGGATTTGCTTTGTCAAACCCCAAGCCTGTCAAGACTCACTGTTCATATGGGTACTCGATTGCAGTGTGACATTGAATTGATTGACCTCCTTGACCATCCATTCCCCGTCTCCCCCTTAATGATTCCCATGTAAAATTTATGATATAAATGTGATGTACTTAGCCTTATGATTAATCACTGAAAACGAGCCTGTTCGCTGTACAATATTTCTCATAGAATAGTCTACAGAGTACTGGAACTGGTTGAAACTCTTTTTGAAAATTTATCCTTGTACCTGTTTCTAGATAAGGAATTTCTCGACTGTAGTTGGCATTATAAGTGAGTACCTTAGGAATCCGTCCCAGATCCGCTATCTGCTCATGAGCCTTATCAACGATCTATCAAAGTTATCGAGGAGGTCCCTAGCACTGATAAAGATCCCGTAATTAATCGAATCTGATCATGTGCTACAAGAACTGTTTACCCTTTATCCTAATGACTTGAGGTGATGTTGTGTCGTCTGGTTGTTGCCACTCGAGGTGGTCTGTAGAACACCATAAGCTAGTCAGGCAGCTGGATTCTATTACCTCAAGCCGCTTCGTCCTGCAAGGTGAAATGAATTATCAGCACGTTGTTTTTCACACTTTTGATGTTTTCCGCAGAACCAAAGTAAAGGTTGGTGGGCTGCTCAAGCATGAAGTCGTTGAAGGTATTAAGAAGTTAGAAGGAATGGTGATTTAGTTACCGATGGCGTGTTGGAATTTGCTCCTGAGAAGGGATGTCAACTTGACTGTGCAATGCGATCTCCATGAGATAATAGATATGTTACAACGTGGTCGTCCGTAGGATTTCGAGACCGGAAACATAGATAGTAAGGAATGACGGGGTGCAAAATAAACGTATAATTATAATGACAGAGTTCTGTAACTCTGAAGTGAAAACCCTATTTCCTGTTACCTTGTTGGGTAAGCCGTTGAGGCAGAGACTCCATGGTTTGTCCCTGAAAGTAACTTAGGATACGCTTGTGGATGTGGGGCGTCATCTGTAGGGATTTGGAGTGTACATACTCTTGAATCGGTCGATCGTTGTCAGTACCAGCGGAAGTTCAAGCTATAGTGTCTTAGGCTACCGCTCAGAGCTGGAAAAAAGGTTGGTTATGGTGCACCGGACTGTCGAAATACCATACCGCATCTGCTTCTCAGTCGCTGATCGATGTAGTTCAAGGACGATGATCGAACCACCTGGTTTTGGCCTACGATTGACGCTCATGTGCTCGCAACTCAGTCGAGGTAAGTCTGATACGTTTATTCGTGCTGATGGTGCAATTAGTTGTCACAGTTGATAAGACAGGTCATTTCTATGGTCAGTTGGACGCCGGCAGATGATTGCCTGTTTCTTGTAGTATCATTCACTGTGCGGTCTGTTGGTGACTCGGAACGATGGCCGGGGTCTTCTAATCCTGTGGTATTCGAACAGCCAACGAAAGCGTCACCCTTCTGTTCGACTTGGATGATATTCACGAGACGGCTATCACAACCACTTTTTGTAATGGGACGCGAGGTATATCACGACGTGGAGTCGTCCACGAAACGATCACCACCATTTGTCTGATTACGTAAGTGTAGATCAGCTCGGCATCCGCGAAGTACTATCACACGGGTAGTGTTGAAGGTTGGTTACAGGCTGGTCTGAACGAAAGTGTTTATTCAGAATTGCAAGCCCGTTTGTTTTAGGTCAGTCGTCGATCGCCGGTAGTCGATGTTGCG
This sequence comes from Paragonimus heterotremus, assembly GCA_013368495.1. Lineage (NCBI taxonomy): Eukaryota > Metazoa > Platyhelminthes > Trematoda > Plagiorchiida > Troglotrematidae > Paragonimus > Paragonimus heterotremus. The sequence goes on along the minus strand of LUCH01004586.1, from coordinate 31,470 downwards.
CTACTGAAAAACTCAAACACAGGGACTGCTTTCCAGCATGTACTTGCCCTTCGTCTCAAATACGCTATGGTATATATTATCTTTTACTGTATGTGGTAACATCTAGAAGAGCAGGTCTCCACAACAGCTATTGAGTCAGTCGATATCCATCACTAGAATATCCCAGACCATTTAGACGACAACGACTGAGTCATATCGAGCCTGATACGAAAGAAGAATGAACCGTTTGTTGTTTCCTCTGCAATCCGAAGCAGTGAGGATAAAATGACTAAAGTCCGGGGCGCACGCCATCAGCGCACTGAACTGCTGTGTGTAATCAAGCACGATGAATGGAAAACGTAAGGTGAGTTAGTACAAACCATACTGACAACTGGAAACAAGGAGTTTTGCATTTCGTTTAGGGCGATCCGTGGTTCATCCCTCCAGTCTACTAAAGTGGTAGTGGACAGGGCTTGTCGCGTTTCGTGCCCACATGAGGATCTGGCACCAGTCCTAGCAGCCTATTGAACCTGTCCGCTGCGGTTTACTGAGTGACTGAATAATCTGTCACAGCAGGTTGCCAGAAATACAGTTGCTGTCGATTCGGACCTGGATGTTGTTCAGGGGATCGTTTGACATCTACGAAACAGGTGGTACGGGTAGCATCGGGTTGTTAGTGAAGCTTTTGGAGCGTGACAGTTCCCTTCTCTGGTTGGTCCACTACATCCGGAAACAGGAAGCAATCCTGCGAACGTTCAATGATGTTCCCTTTGTTCCTATGTTTTAGGGTAAAAGGATCAAGCAGGACATGGATCTTTGTTTGCCTCTCGTTTGTTTGCCAGCATTTCCAAACAGTTCATACCTGATTACAGTTTGTTGTAACATGTATCTCCTTGTTTGCCGTACTGGTAGCGCCGTCGTGATCAACCCAATTTGGTTCGAACTCCGTGATCCGATTTGCTTACGTGTCATTCAACGTTCATCTGATGGCTTTGCGATGTCGATTACACCTAAACGTTTTGTTGCTTACATTATGGTATGCCAGCTATGAGCTTCGGACAAACAGACACTGTCTTACGCCTGATTGACTCGTAGACATTGAACCCAGAGGAGATTGTGATTGCAGCATTGTTTTTCTAGGCTGTGGTCAGTCGTGTATTCTCAAAAGTCGTTTGAACGCTCACTCACCGTTGTTAAAGCAACGCATCGAGACTAGTTGTGATAATTGGTAGATAAACAATTATCAGGCCGCCTGGCACAGTCTTCCTGGTAACCTTCAATGATTTTATGATTTCCGGGGGACATGTTATCGTCGTCCCGGAATTTCGAACTAAGATGCTTCGCCAGTTTCATGTAAGACACTGGGGTATCTGTTGAATGAAAGCATTGACTGGCAGCATGGGTGAGCATCTTAAGCAACTCGTACAGTCCTGTCACGGCTGCAATTGTGCGTTCAAAGCAAAGACTCCTAGCTAACTTCAACAGTCCCATGGTCTAGGGTACAGCTGGGTTTCACTAAACCTCCCGACGGTTAAAACCTTGTCGCTGTCGATGCCATTCCAGGGGGGGACAGAGGTCCACTTGACGCTATCCACTTACGAAAGACCAACCGTTAAGCTCATGCTAACCTCCAAAACCTCTTGCTAGCTGCAGTGTGTTCGCTGAATGCTGTCGGCAGAACGGCATCGACCGTCTCCAGTCGTTGCCTTACCTCTCTGAATTCGACGGCACCTCCAACCTCAGAAAACTCTGAAAGAAGGAACAACCATGCAAGTGTCGGAAAGATGTCTGTTACATTATCGAGTAGTACCGTGTTCGTAAACACCTGGGGGACGATCCCCAACTGAAATTGTTATTGAGTGAAAGATCGATTTATCCCTAGACTCCGTCTATCGAGCAATCCCTGTTGCAGGATTCACGTATAAGCCCAGTCAATGACACGGAATAAACAATCTACATTTCGACCTCTTAGCCTGGGATTATGGCGATGATTTTTCCAACTCATGCTTGAGTCGCGTTTAGAGAATATTGGATGACGTCATTTTGAAGATCCACACCGATACGGATGTTTGGATACGCCGTACGAGCCACTTTCAATCCATTGATGTCTTCTAAAAGTCACCAGGAAAGAAGTACTATTGGTTACTTCGCAGCATACTTTTGGTATCTCAGCCGAAGCCATTAGGGAGATCACCAACTGGAGCACAGAGTCCACCACGTTAGCCTTACAACACTAAACTGATTGAATGTGACCGTCACTGCCACCTCAGCAATTTAATATTGAACTCCTTTCTTGAGATCATTATTAGAGTTAGTGTAAACATTACCCAAAGAACACGATTCCGCAGTCAAAATTCTGAAGCCCTTACTAATATAGACAACCGTGGAATTCACATATACCTTTCTAACCTAGAGATCGTTTGTATACATACAGGGAAGTTTTTATGTGAGTTTGCAAAGCATCTGATTGCCAAATACATCACCTGTCTTGGGGATTTCCACTGCTTCTTGTTATTGAGATTTTGAGACCAATTGGAAACGGTTTCATTTCGCTGTTTTCACTATTGTTTGTATCGGTCATTCTCACTCGTGTCCTACAGGACTTAGTTATAACGTTAGATCGCTATATATATATATATATATATATATATATATATATATAACTCCATCTTTTGTTCATCTTGACCGGACATGCCTGTTCATTTAGTAAAACCTTCCTCGCATCTTCATCGGGTCCAGTAAACAAGATATTGTCATCCTTTCCTGGGTCCTTCAAGACCTGCATATAGACTCTCGTCAGGATCTCACGCTTATTGGGCTTTCCGCAAAGTTATTGATCGGGCGTGTTGACCAACCCCGTGTTGAACTTTTCCAAACTCATTTAAGATGAAGGCCTGTTTGACTAAAAACGTTTTCGAATTGATCCTCAAATTCAGGCTGTCTAATGTGCAGTTTTGGGCGGTAAAATTTCGGACGCTTTCCATTCTTCGGAGTTTATCAGGCTAGTGTGTGGACGAAAAGTTATGCTCATATTCCTATAGATTCTTTGGGTATGCTGCCAGTTCCGTGGTCATGGCCCGAGAGGTCTAGTTTGCGATCCTGCTTACCGTTTGCCTCCACTGGATCTATTAGTAGTATTAAACCGTTCGCGTTCATCCATGGTTGGTCCACCGCATTAAGACTGCGAAATCTACTACATTCTGTCTCTCATTCACGGCCTAAGGTTGTAGCGATTTCGTTCAGCCTATGACTAATCACGATCGGTATCATCAGTGATACTATTCTTGTGCGGTTCATCTGGAAACACTTCGTGAACCGATTTCTACGTACCGTTTGCGAAAGCCAGAGCTCGCGCACCACCTCTCGCTTAATGTTGAACATAAGATGACTGTTCAAGTGTTTCAGCAGGTCTTTGGATTGGTTCAGTTGTTCGAATACCTCGAGCGAGTTCATCAGAAATTAAATCGTGTCGGGCAACCCCAATCCCCGCTTGATAACCGTTCTCCATATTTGTTATTTTGTATTTAACCTGAGGATAGTATACCAAAGACAGATTTGTTCGCTGCGTTTTAACTTCCAGTGAGCTCTTACTATCAGCGTAGAAGAACAAGCTTCACAGTTTTTTTACGTCTGGTGTGGGGAGCCGCTTAACATAGCGAACAAATTAATGTTGCAAACCCTGAAAACCAGCGATCTGCTGCCTGTGATTGCTGACCTCTCTCATAACTTGATCAGTTAATCGAAGATACAACCGTTAAGCAGCAAAAACATCACATGGTTATTCTACAAGAGTAAAGCAGAGTGGTATTAAAATAACATAGAACGTTAGTCGCTCTTTTTTGACGTAAAATTCACACACAAAATATCAATAGATCCTTGGTCCATCTTTGTAAAGTGACGGAACAATGGCCATGACTTGGCATAGATGTATGACAAAGCGTGCATCTAGGTTGACCTCCGTTGACCTTTACTTTCTAGGGTTCAAACGGCGCTCAATGTCATGGGTTAGAAACCTTGGAAGAAATGATTACAAGCCACAGCCACTGGCGAAATCATGGTTACACTTGGTAGCACAGCCACTTCTGGTTGTTATTGCCCAAGCTTTTTTGAAGGGAAAAATGACGAAAAAGTACGAAATCGTGTGCAATATAAAGCTAGCAGTTTTCTTTTCTAATTATCCTTCTACTTCCTGCTCACTTTCGCTGTTTCTTCTTATACCTTTCTGTTCCTTATTTTCCAGTTAGCACTCGTGTACTTCTACTAATGAAGGCGGGGTCTGTGATGGCAAAACACTTTCTGCTTACTCGTTACTTAGAGATGCCCACTAAGTTGTGAATGTTTTGTCCTGATCCCTCACCTCAAACTGCTGGCTGCTGGGACAGAATGTCATAGACTGATGTATTTCGTGACTTTTAGCCCGTGAACTGGTGTTGGTTTGAGTTCTCGTCATGGCGACGGCCGACATTGGACTTATCGGGTTGGCCGTTATGGGTCAAAACTTGGTACTTAATATGAATGACCATGGATTTAAGGTAAGTTATATCTTGAATCGTGTTCATGTTGGTAGGTTGCCGTGTTCAACAGAACGATTTCAAAAGTCGATGAGTTTTTGGCAACTGCTGCGAAAGGTACAAATGTACTGGGTACTAAAAGTTTGGAAGAATTTGTACGTGCCCTCAAAAAGCCACGAATCATCATGTTACTGGTGAAAGCTGGAGATGCGGTAGATGAATTCATCACCAAATTGGTAAGTCATTTGACGTGGTTTGTGGTGACATAAAAGCGTTCGCCGTGTTTACTTCAAGACATTGGTGGACAGGATTATTGGGCCTTTGCGTAACCCCATCTGGGATAATCGCTTGCCTCTGGATTTAGCTAAATTGTTGTACAACTTGATAGTCTTTGCTGGTAGTTGAACTCATCTTGGGTGGCGCATATTCGAAACTTTGGTGATCCCTTATGAAACAAGGAACGTTCGAAATATTTCAGTCCCACAACCCTTAGACGTTCCAAGATTTCTTACCAATGTGAAGACGATTGCACCCCTAAGTTGTTTCTGACTGTGTACCGCCCAAACAAGTTTCTTGCTAAACTTCTGTGGCGTTCTTTGTTCCTTATAATTTATGTTGAAGTTTTTTCCTAGTCGAGGTTCTGGACACTATGGCTGATGTGGTTATGATTTTCTAACTGTCAGTTGTTTCTGCAGGTGTGGTTCATTGTTGTTCTTCATTGACAACGGTTTACGATCGGAATGGTGGCGAACATAATCGCTTAATGTCCATTACATTTTGACGGCACACCAAATGTAGTCCGTTAACTACTTAACCCTGGGTGTCACACCCGACTTCCAGCAGATTGCACGTTTGTGCTTTATTAAATAGGTACCATCGAGTTTAAGGTGTTTGGTTTACGATAAACATCCATTAATATCATTGGTATTCATACCTTATGGTTACACTTTCAGACCAATGTGTTGTTCTTTTGCATACCAATCGTGTAGTTCAAAGTCAGTTTCGATCTACATCACTCCCATGAATTGACAAAGTGTTCAGTTGACTATATTCGCTAGTGCGTTATCCGTGAGCTTACTAGTTAGCACTCAAGCTAACCGTTGTCTTATAACTGGCTTTTCCTCGTATGTCGTCATTCCAAATAAATAACCATGATTATACTTGCTCTCCGACATCGACCGTCTCTAGCTTCCGTTGCTCGAACAAGGTGATATCATCGTGGATGGCGGCAATTCGGAATTTTTGGACACTGAGCGTAGGTGCAACGAACTAGCCAAGAAGGGTATTCTCTATGTGGGTTCCGGCGTTTCCGGTGGCGAAGAGGGCGCACGTTATGGACCCAGTTTGATGCCGGGAGGCAACCCGAAGGCTTGGTATGTGTGATCTGATAGTAGACCTGAAGTCATTTGCCTTCTTTCAACGCACCCCGTTACTCTTGTTAATCTTGATTAGTAGGTTTATACTAATGAATTTCAACATAATACAGTTTATGCAAAAACGTAGGGCTGGATGTACTCTCATGTCAGTCTTTATTCCACACAAATATTTCCGTAAGATCGTCAGCTTACTTCTTGAAATTTTCAATGTGCTTGGTTTGTTATTGAATTCGTTCTGCTCCGCATATGCCTTTTGGATCAAGTTTTGCGCATATCTGGCATTGAGTACTGCCGTGATCCTCTGGTTTGTTCCGAAAAGATTGTACTCAACCAAAGCTGTATTCCAACTTTATTCACTCCATCTGTCTGATTGTTTAGTTTTTCTTAGTGTTCGTTGTCTGTTCCATTCATTCAATACTTAGACTAAAGGTGGTTCCGTTATAACGAGGTCAGTCGTTAGATTTATGGTTGAATTCGAAATCCCACCATACAGAATGCCGTTGTTTAGGCTGTGGGTTAGCCGGATATTACCAGTTCGCCTGTTACCCAAGGTTCCGAATTACAGTTAACATCTTGTGGTACATAGTTCTTGAAGCTGTCCTGACATTTTGTTCAGGACATTTGTTTACTTGACCTTTTATTGTCAAAGGATAACTTGTTGCACTTTCCATTACAGCCTACTACCTAGTTTTTGCTGCTTTAATAACTATGTCGAATTGATTGTCCCCATTTTTCATCATGAAAGACATTCCCGGTGTTTGTTTTCTAATATTTGTTTTTGATCCTCTCTTGTCAGGCCTCGTATCCAACCAATCTTTCAAGCAATTGCCGCTAAAGCAAAGTCTGGCGAACCCTGTTGTGGATGGGTGAGTGTTTAATGCTGACATTGAAATAAATGTGTGCTCAAATCGGCATGATAATTCTTTATTTTGGTGTACATCTGTTGTCGTGTCTGAGTTGAACAGAAAATTGTGATGCGCTGGGATTGGTATCGGACAAATTCAGCGATTTTGTTTGCGCACTCATCCACATCACTTTAACTTGGTTGCCGTCAACCGGATTATCAGCTGCATTTGTTGAGAGTACTTAGAAATTAGTGTTTATTATTGTTGTATAACACGGAACCTCGTTTGTGAGTAGTATACTGCTCAAAAACGATGCTGCGTATATTCGGGAACTAAAGAACAAGTCTCAGCGCCAGGATGTTGACGGGCCAGAAGCGACTATCGAAGTAGTGTGTACGCACTATGGGACAAGTGCCACCCGGGCGAATGACAACATATTGCTACCCAACGTGTGTGAATGCACGTAAGCCGTGAAAATGAATGTACGTGTTCTTGGCTCTATGTTTTTAGCACAACCTTCACGAGAGTTCTTGTAATAAACTACTTTGCGAGGAAAACGTTTTTTGCGGTCACAACATAAATAAGGGCCCGTTGGGACAAGATTCCGCGGTCCATTGGGTAAATTGCATCCGAAACGGACACACCCGCCGACCAATTGTCATCTAGTTTTAACACAATAGTTACTCTCTGTAATGTACCCTTTATGTTCCCACTTCTTCACTTGATATTGTCGAGTAAAGTGGTGGACAAGTTAAACACATTCGTTTTTTTCTGTAAAGAAAACTAACTCAATATTGCTGTCCGGCACGGAGCAAAGGTTTTGAGTTGTAATTTATATTCTTTACTAATCGTTTACCTTAGTCCGCGTCAAACTGGCACTGGCTGATAAGGTATTCACCAGAATGTCAAAGGAGTGCGTTACCATCAGTGATATCTTCCATTTATAGTATGGAATGGACGTACTGCCGATATTGATCAGAAGGATTACAGTACTTGTTTGCGATTCATTCTGCTTTACCTTGCAAACCTGAACCATTTCATGGTACAGGTGTAAGCAATTTTGTGGGTTTAAAGATCATTATGTTCGTCCGTAAGCCACGTCAAGTGCATTGATTTCCTGAGCAACGTATCGATTTGCCTCGGAATGCCATCATCTGGTCATGCCCGAGGAAGATGCACATTCTGTGACGGTTTGTCCAGGTGTTCTCCATACTGTCAGAGCGTACACGGTGTGATATGTTACATTGGGGCCACCAGTTGTCCTGAAATTTTACGAGGTGACCGAGCACTAACAAACGTATGTATCAGGGTGATTCTGTCTTCAGCTTTAGGCATATTTTTACGTCATCCTTAAATTAGACTATTCATGTTCACCTATTTCATTACCTCGAACTATTATCTGTCGAACAGAATGCCTACAGCCAAACTGTGGAAAACGGTTGTATTTGTTTCTTCTCGTACACTTTCGGATGTGTCGCTCTGGAGATTTTTGTCGACGATATTTCTGCGGATATATTTATTGTTTGATCAAACTCCATCCGAATTCATGTGTTTAGAAAAAAGATATACACCCAGTGACTATTTTGCCTTATAAATGTCCTTCTGCATATCTCGGTTTCCGTAGGCTCCCTCAGTGAGTACCCGGACAGTCCCGTCTAGCTGATCCATGTTAATGGCTCATATATCATTATAATGCTCGGAATTAGAGACTTCGAATAGCCGTAGAAATCGTACTTGGATTGGAACCCCACACGCAAGTAATACAGAGAAGACCTCGTACTGGTTGCGGTAAGCAGTTCTTATTCACGAGATAAAAGACCGAATTTATGGAAGTAGAACAGTATTACAGAAACCACAGTCTGTCATTGGTTGATCGTATTGACATATAAAAAGTCACATACTATAGGTTAATTGGTGTAATACGGAACAAAGAAATTAGCGAATGACGATAGGCGTAACCTGTTCCTCTAACCCTGATGTATTATCTCTAACGCAACGTTTGGGTTGGGCCCCTGTTAGATCTTCTATTGTGTCGGGGTTTGGATAAGCAGTGAATCGAGTAGATTTTCATCACAATCATCAATTTTGACTACTGTATGCCTTGTTGAGTTTTCATATACACCATCAGTGCCATCTCGTGTTTTTGTTTCGATCACAGACTGGTTCGGGCGGTGCTGGTCATTTCGTCAAAATGGTTCACAACGGCATCGAGTATGGTGATATGCAGTTGATTGCGGAGGCCTATCATTTGATGCGCGAAATTGCCAAATTTTCAAACGAAGAGATGGCTCTGGTAGGCAGCACTTTTGGTGCATTGTGTTGCCAGTTTACTTCATACTTAACAGCTAATCATCAAATGTATTATTGAACGTTTATCCCCCCCTTTGATTACGTGACCAGAGTACATTGTGAATCGGCTGTTTCTGTGTCGGGTCTATATTTCTTTTCAGTATATTTACTATCAGACTGCTTGCTAGTGGAGGCACCTCTGAAATTAAAATACCTTTACTTGTCAAGTCACTTACGAGGTAGTAAAAATCGCTATGTCCCAGTAAACCTTCTGTTTTGACGTGAATCGCGCTATAAACCTAGAATCGCCCTTCTGTTCAGCATGAGATTCTGACTTTTTCGATCAACCCTGCAGGCAAACAAGACTGCCTGACAATGCAGACCACTGCACACATTGGCGAAAATGTGGAATCTTCATTTCATCGTTAAGACCTGAACCGAGACATTGGGCAGCTGATCCTTACTGACCTTCGGGCTGCCGGCTGTATCCTTGTTGATTGTCTGTTTCCGCCAAAGCAAACAGCCCAATTTTTCTCTCTCATCGTCAGATACGTTCGACTTGTACGGCCTGATAAAATTTATTCGTAAACAAGCTTAAAATGCTGTGTTCAATTGAAGTCGAAATCACTTTCAATACTGAAGTTTGTGATACGCTCTCAGGTGATGTTGGTGCAACCACATTTCCGGTTGAACGTTCGATAATCGAATGGTATATGATATGATAATCATGTTCTGTCCTGTAGTCGCACTAGACACTACCTGAGAACAGACATAGTAAACTATCTACTACATATGAATCACTAGTTTGCACCTGCCGTTGGAGTGACTCCTCATTTCTGCTCGCACCTGGGTAACAATGATCCAATTAGAGTATGTAACTCTCAGGTTTCAAGAAATGGTTAGCTATGCTAACAAACATGAAACACTGCTGAACACAGTAAAGGTAGTTTATAGCGATAGTCGTTGTAGAAGGGCTGCGCATTGGGGGGTTGGAGCTGCCACCGTATTGATTAGAGGAAAGTTGTCCTTCAACACCGTGTTTTCCATGGAATTTGCACCAATTCCTGCAAAAATGGCCCTTATGAGGAGGGATCGCTATAAGATGAGTATCGTATATCTCCTTCAGGAGAATATGGTGTTTGAAGCAGTTGCAGGCGGCTATTTACCTCTAGATGTGTCAACATGGGACAACTTACCAGAATCTCTCTTACCAATACGAGTTGTAGGCGTGCTCAAGCGCAGATTTGATGCGTACACTCAGGATATCGAGCCGAGACATTAAGGGCACTCACTTCACAGACAACTCGGACAAACAACGACAACGTTCACGTCACTGAGCTCGGGTAGCCGCCATCTCACCTAACGTCTTGAGCCACTGACTCTGCGAGTCGCGAAGACCCCAGCCCGGGAGACGAACCCGATCTACAGTGACCAACCCCTTCGTGAACGATTTCATTTGTCTACACCAGGTCATCATCTTTCCATCTCGCACCTTGCGACAGTCAGCCGCAGTGTCGGCAAACAGTGTTCGGTGTGGCGGACGACTAGGTGGCATCCTTAGTACATGACCCAGTCAACTAATTCTGTGCAAATTTAATGACTGAACAAAAGAACTCGTTTGAAAATGGGTGCGAAACACCTGTTTCCTAGCACCCTCGTTGCTCAATCGCTGGCGCCACGCGATACGTTGTTGGATGGTCATACACCAGCCGTTACTGTAAGTCAGTTGTTGTTAGGTCGCATGCTGAATTGCGCTTGTAGTGTACTTGAATGTGTTTTTTTCCGCTTGCCTTTATGCCTCTCTCATTGATTCATGGACCTTTTTATAACAAAACCGCTTGTCGGTTTGTCTGTTTACAAGCTGTCTAACGTAGATTCAGTTGTGCATGAATACTCTCGGCTTCCTCCAATTTGTTATTTTTTCTTACGAATCCCAGAGACTCTAAGAACGAGGCACCAGTGTTAGTCAAGAACGACGTGTTTTTTGGTTCTCAGTAAGATTGTACCACTCATGGCATTACTCTGTCATCAGTCGGGCCTTACGTAATCAATGTATTCCCCCTTTCAAGGAGAAACACTTTTTCTTTTCCGGAAGTTGTTTCTGATCAGAGGATTTTGTGATAGAATTCACTCACTTTCTCAGCATTGTTTGTGGTATATGAGTTTCTTTTGGGCCATACCAGTTTTTTGTTGTTGTTTAACTGAAACCGGTGCTTTGAAATGTGCGAAACTGTAGATTGATAGCGGTTGATTAGCATATTTCACACCAGCACCGTTTTTTCTGTCATTTAAAATCAGGTCTGGAAGCATATTTCCCTCATTTGTTTTTATCACTGGAAATATATCCAATGACGAAATGATTTGTATTGTAGATTTTCAAAGAATGGAACAAAGGTGTTTTGGAATCCTACTTGATCGAGATTACTGGTAGTATATTGTCGTTCAAAGACTCGGATGGTTCGTTCCTGATCGATCACATATTGGATACTGCAGGACAGGTCAGTTTAGGTTGTTTGTAACCTTTTTGCCTAATAATGTGTTGTATACTTTGCTTCCGTGTCTCATGTTGTGCTTAACTGTCGCTGTAGTTCTCAATCTTTAAAACTGACAACACTGATCTAACTTCGTTTATTCCACAAATCAATTGCGGTATGAATGTGCGGAATTGGTTCGCTCTATTTATGCAGTATAGATTGCCTACACTGTTAATTCTTCGTTTTTGGAAGTATAAACGGGAAGACAAACGTTCTTACTCCACTACGCTTCACTTTTTTGAATTTCTCGACAGCTTGATTATTTAAACGAATTATTCTATGGATTTTGTAATCCAAATATCGCATACTATTCGAAGAGCATTTGTAGTCCGGTCTTGAGGTTGACCCGAATATCTTAGATGGTTTAGTCATGAGAAGAAACCGGGTATATTCACAATATCTTAGATGGGTTCGCTGTTTTATCTTTTTTGTCAGGCTTGAGCGTTTCATTTGTCGAGCGTAAGCTTTCGGTACCGTAAGGGCGGATAAATCCTCTAATACACTGCTGTTGGTTTTATTGACAAAAGCGTTCACGTCATGGAATCCTAACTGAAACACGATGTGATGGTTAAAGTTCATGACGCGAAATTTTCCCAATACTAAGCGACAAGCTGAGCTAGACCAACGGCGGAACGTTTCCACTAGGTTTGCATTCTACTGTTCATGTTTTTTTTAAGAAGTGCGGCTCACACATAGATGCTGTCGGAGGTAGCTGCCGTTTTGCATTGGGACTTACGATCAGATACTTTCAGCCGGATGCGGATCACCTTTCATATGTTGCCGACCCCTGGCATAGTGCAGCTGTACGAGCAGTCTTCCGATACGATTGCGAAACCTAACCAACCAGTCCATTTATAGTGCCTCACAACCACCTATGCCTCCGTAGCATTGCCTGAATTAGAAATGAGGATGTTCACCGGTCTGTTTTCAAAAAAGACAGTTTGCCGATCACTTAACACACAATTCAAGTTTCGCGTGCTTCTTGGATACTTCTTACCTATGCAGCCTGTCGCTTTTTCGATGTTTGAATATTTCATGTTACAGCGAACACGGTAGTTCAGGAGCCAGTGTTTGGGCATAATGGCTTTGACATTGAAGCTGTCTTTCTTCGGGGGTTCCAGCCTAGAACTTACAGGGCATCATAAATGTTTGGTCGTTGACCATGTCGAACGTCTTTGAAACTAGTGGTTTTTAACAATCATGCTTTGGATCTGGGTGTTCCTCAGAATAGTTTGTTTGATGTAAATAGATTTCCCAACCATATCTAACCATTTCCGTTCAATCTGTATGGCTTTTCAACCACCACTATCTCTCTTTGGACCTTTGCCCTTTTGATCCACAGCATTTCTGTTATGATGAATGAAATTCATGTTCTCGTTAATGAGTACGCTTCAGTTGCATTTTACTACTTTCGTTTTGGTCACCTGACTGATTGTCTCAAACATGACTAGATCGATTTCGCTTAGCTGCTTGCCTCCTCACTATATAATATGTATGCTAATTTCGCAAAAGTAACCGATGAGATACGAACAGAATGTCAATGCTCAAGACATCTTACACTGCATATTGTTGGCCTTTTTCAGATTTAGTTTATTTTCATCAACCAGCTGTTGTGGTCTGTTCGACTTCCACACTCACATTAACCCTATACTTGTGGCATTTATGCCAGTTACGTGCAACTAATCAATATCATACATACATGGACATATTTCAAGATGACCATTTCTGGCTACGAATTTGAATAAAGCAGACACATGTAGGCGTCATACTATTTATGCTCAAACAACTGTCGCTACATCCATGCTGATGTTTACCGCAATCGAGTTTGGTGCACAAAGTTCAAACTACAAAACGAATACAAAATTGGTCAAAGTTTGAAACTGGTATAGTTAATACCACGGCAGCATCAACGTTACAGACAGTTTCTTGTGTGCAAAGTTAGCTTGCAGTACCTGATTTCTATTGTCTCAGCTTACCTTAGCAAACACTTGTTCCGGATGTGAGTACAGAACATAAAACGTCTTCGTTTTGGGCAATCACACATTGCATTGTAAGGTAGCCTTTCGTGGTACACCAACGGCATTGAAAAAACGCAAAAGTGGATGCAAAATGTGTTCAAAGTCATTTGACGCTACTCGCGTTCACGCTATTTAGCATTGTCGTCTTGTGATGCGGTTTTTTCTTCCTCTTACTTAGTGAGTAATGCTGACTGTCTTATTTCCCACTATGTACTGAATGAGCAGGTCTCATTAAATAAGTGGCACCACAATCGGTAACTGACGTTTCGTTTCTGTGCATTGTAGAATCCTGCGTGAAATGTTGCCCACTTTTTCACAGCTTTATGTTTCATGTTTCCGTTCGCCACAAACTTTCGAGTGGAATTCATATTTTATTTGATGAGTTCAGTCTGCATCATATATCTGCTTACCGCTTCACTCCCTGTCTATTCGGGTTTGTTGTCGTTTGTCCCGTGAATGTTTCAGAAAGGAACTGGGAAATGGACAGCAATTTGTGGCTTGGAAAGAGGGTCCCCTGTCACACTTATAAGTAAGTTTGCGGTTGATTTTGACGCACGCACACATAACTCCAGCTTGAGAAACCCCGACTTCTGTTTTGGTGTTCTGGAGAGAATTTTCATTCCGCCCACTTTCACCTTGTTACAGCCGCACAGTTGATTGGCGGTCTTATAGAAATTCACTTCGATTGTTTCTTCCCCCGTCTGCTACATCTTATTACTTGCAACCCTGCTTCTTCAGAATTGAAGGCTGTAAATCTTTCACTCGTGTTTACCACACTCTTAGATGGTGTTCGAGGTATGCCGGATTTTAGGTCGCTAATTGATTTATGGCAATTTTATCGTTACTACCAATGTATCCTACAGTTATGTGTCCTTAACCGGATTACACTTGGTATTCACTCTATTCGACTGGACAATAGTTGATTCTCCGCTTTATGCTCATTTCTCTCGCCTCTCTGCACCCACTTCCTCTGTTCATATTGTTCGTTTGTTCCTAACTGATTGAAAAAATGACAAGCCGCGATGATCTATCTATGCCGACGGTCGTTTATGTGGTTAATGCTGTTCACTAGCATACCACACGTTACTAAACTTCTTCGTAGAAAACGTTATTTAAATGATACTTAATTTTGGCGGTTCACATTGATAGTGGCACACACCTAAGCACAGGCTCACATGACTCGCCTTTGGTCATGCCTTACAAATATGTGATTGCTGATTGTTGATCAACGTACGTTACTGCAGTTCCGATCAGATCGTTAACATTCACGGAAACATTCATGCCGACATTTTTAAGGTACAATATTTGAATAACCGTTCACATAACAGTCCACTCTACACTTTCTGCTGACAGTACAGTTCATAAACTTCAGTTTGTTATCCAGGTCGATTTTTTCAGATGCATACATCTATTCATGTGACCTGCAATCATTCGTTTAATTCGAATATATGCTTCGTCATCTTCCACCTTATCGACGAACATTGCGGATACAACATATCTAACCTCACTTGTCGCGGCTTTAGCTAAACCATATAGCTCTTTTATAGCATGGTAACTCATTGCTAACATTGCTGATTATCACGTCCTGTCTCCTTGATTTCGATTGGTTCTATCTAGGCGTGGACTCACACGACAGCATCTAGACCGTCTGTATATTAGTGTCGTCTGATGATGTGCGTTCTACAGGACACACGTTGTTTTACCCCTGCCATCTGGTATATTTGAAATATACATTCATTTAGCACCGGTTGGCATAAGTCAGAAGGGGATATTATTCGTGCTTTGAGCTCACCTGTCCTTCACCACTGGTTCTTTATTATATTCTGAAGTTGCGCGATCCTCACCAGACTGCAGGAGTTGAAGGAGAGTGGGAATTTGCAATCATATTTTTGTTATGTGAACACAACGACGTTAGTACTTCATGCTTCACTTCACAACAGTTGGACGTTGCTCATCTTCTACTCATTATGCAACTTGTTGATTTCTGTGTAAAAAATTGTCTTGGTATGCTGCAGCCCACGTCGTACACCCCCATCTCGTATCTGTTCGGAGCTTATCTTTGCTATTTGCAGCTTTTTCGTCGAGGCTCAACGGTAGACCGTTTTGGCACACATTGGAAAAATCATACTTACACCTGACTTTAGAGGACCTGGGGATTTCTGAGTTACTTTAGCCTATCAGATCCTGCTGCTCCTGCATATTCTGGTCGTCCATGGAATTTTATTCTGGCCTGCTTGAGTCAGGCTTAAACATTTTAATGTTAGCTTCATTCGGCTTGGAAGTACAGTTTCCTTTGATCTGTTAATTCGATTTACTTGGAGACTGCGATAGACCTATTTAGTCCCAAGGCATTTTTCGTGACCATAATCGAGCTTACAGTTTGTCATCCTTACTCTTGGTTCCATCTTCGTTAATAGTTCTATCAAACTATCTCTGTAGTAACGTTCCATTTGATGTTTGTGCAAATATACTTCTATCTCCAAGGTCACTTCCGTTAGGATGATTGAGTTACCAAATTCACCTCGATCACCTTCACTCAAAATCGGTAGGTAACCGCCCTATTTGGGCGTTGTCCAACTTTTTGCTGTTATGGCAACAGGGATGCCAATCTAATAACACGTTATTTCGATTTTATTTGAACCACTTGAATAATTACATGATCGGTGGATATGATGCATCAACTCGCTGGTTTCAGTTGAGGTTATTAGTACAGTAGCACAATCTCTGGAAACGTCCTCTCGTCCGATAAAAATTACGCAACTCACGAACTCTTCTGTTCTGCTGTTTGACTTTGGTAATCTATTTCTTCGGGCGAATATTCTTTTATCCTTTTCATGTGTTGGTTGAATCGCCGTTTATCCAACCCTTAGAATGCGTGTTCACGGACAATATGAGGGTTGACCGTATATGTTCGACCTCATATTTTTTTCAACGATTTGTTCGTTAGATTGGACGGGCGGTTCATTATTGGACGGCAGTCAATAGCACATCTTGTAAACATAAACTACTCACCAGTAGTACAATTTTAGCGGTAGCGTTGGTGAATTTTAACGTGAACTGTTTGTAAAATAGTGTCTAGATAGTCAATCCTCCGGATCATTTAACGGATTCCGTATTACACGGAGGGTTGAGTTAATATTTGAGTCCAAATGTGCAATCGCTGAGCTCTCAGCGTCGTTTTGCAGCCCAGGGTGGTACAACACTTGTTGTGTTCGGGCGTGCTGTTTCTGTCGCTGGTTCGAATCCATCGAAAGCCCGGATTGTTTGCAATGTGATCTCAATGAAAAGATTGTTCTAATTTACTACAAATATTCTCATTTATGAAAATTGACGGACATTCGGTATTGATGTTGCTTACACCCTTTGCCTCACCGTTTTGTTCTCGTTTGTATGCTTTTCAACGTTTGTCACGCCATATTAGGTCGCATCCTTTTGGACCTCATCAATACGTTTCGATGTTGGTGTGCGATTCGTCGTATGTGTCACACCCGGTGCTGCATAAGCGACCGTGCGTTTCGTTTAGTTAGTGTTTCGGCGGTCTGTCCCAGATGCACATCATGTGGTGGAAAACCAATGCTGTGTTTGAGCAGTGACTTATTGAGTTCCCTTGATCCAATTAATCATCCCAGCACAAAGGCAGATGCTACTAGGTGTTAACATTCCATTTATTTCCGTCGGTTGCGATCATAAAATCACTGATTACATTACAAAAAGGCGTGACGGTAAGAACTACAATTGAACACGACGCACACTAGCAAAATGTGAGTCAGTCCCCAGGGCAATGGTGCTGACTGTGTCATCATCTTTTGTGCGCAGAACATTGGTCGATTCTGCTTGATCGGCGTACCTCCCGTGACCGTCTACGGCTTTGGGTTTAGGGTATGTAAAAACATTGAACAATGTTAACATGTCGACCCCTTGACGTGCATCCATGATGTATTTGACAATCGAAGCCGCCGGGTTCCGGCTTAGCCGCTGCGTTGCTAGTGTTTGCTGTGTTCATTAACCACTTAAGGGAGTTCCACTCTCTGTTGTACATAATGGCCTGTCCTACCGGTGGACATATCATGGCAACTACAAGTGAGCTAGTAAATTAGGTGAGGCAGAATGGTCTGTCGGATTACGATCGGAAACATGAGGGATGAGTAGACAACAAAATTCGCAGTTTGGGAACTGGGTAAATACGATTTGGGCCCTGTAACAACATTTTGGCCACATCGGTTGCTATGCTGTCATCTTTAAGAGTCAAATTCAACGAGATTTACTTCTCGGGGGCAGTCTCAGTGAGAATTTTGATCGCTGGTAGCCGACAATGAATTTCTACATACTGAATAATCATGGGTCAATAAGACGTTCTTCAGAAATCCCACTTCTTTATTGATGCTTTTTGGCTGCGTGAAATAGTGTTCACGACTAAGCGACGCTCGTACTGCGTCGGAACAAACGAAGACAGCTGAGAGTTTCGGTCACTCCATATTGCCTTTCGACACGCAGCGCGTTGTTTTGTACCATCTCGACAGTGACGGACCAAAATATCTACAAACGATAAACTTCCCTCAATCCATTGTTCACAAAAAACTGTCGCATTTTGGTGTGATGAGTTCAGAAGTCTATGCAGTTGGAAACGGATCTCTTTTGTTGAAACGAATGTCATCGAGATATCATTTGTAGGGGATGCTGCTATCAATCGAATTTGAAATTTGTCTTTCAACCACCCTCAGGAGTATACCAGTCGTGATCCGGCTCGATGGACTACCCAGTGCCGCACCGTCAATCTGCCTGTATGCAGTACCGTCGAGATGAAACCGATTATTCTCTGTGCACAAGGGAATCAAATCTCTAAAGTAATCAGTCAGGACACATAGTAATAGATTCTGGCGGGAAATAAATGTGCATAAAAGATCGACACTCTCACACAGAGATACATTCATACTATACAAGTCAACATCGAAAGAATACGCTTTAATGCAACCCACAGATATATCCTCCAAGTTTTTCCTAACTCAGGTACATCTTTTGCATGACAGAACTGAAGCATTCACGAAATGGGTTGAGACTGTTCACACGCCATCTAACTAACTTATGGTACACCAAGTTATCCATAGATACAATAGGTCTCAGCAAGACATCACTTCTCTGTGATTCCGCTGGGCCCCTCATCTACGACATGCACGTTTTCAGTAGTTTCATTTGCTTATATTGGGCCTCGTTTGTTTATTCCTGTAACAAAAACCTCAGAGCTTTCTGAAAATGTGTTTCTCTATCAAAATGTTGTTATCGGGCTTGTGATCCACCTTGAATTTTCTTTCATCGGTAAGCATTGTTTTCGTTTTTGACAGATAGTTCACTTTATTTATGATGACAATGACAGAACCATCGCTGGGTTTGGTAGCTGCGAAGTCTTGCATTCTCTTTGACGACTTAATTTCTTCATAATGTTCGGATGTTAAGCAGCACTGTTGACATATAAAAGAAGTTATAAACTGATGTGTGCTATCGACAAGGTTGACACAGAACCACCAAGCATTTTCCGATAAAGAGTTTGCAACCGGTCAGAACTCCTTCGCGGAATTTTTAATTTTAACATCAACACGTTAACTACAATGAGGACAAATTGTGGGCGTGTTTACACGCATCAGCAGGGAAGACACCTTTGTTGACAGCACTAAGTAATGTGCACTGTGGTGATTCGTTTTCTCAGACGTACCTCTGGAAAATCTTTCAGACGTCATGCTGCAGATTAGCAGAAGACAATTGAGACTAGTAGCGAACTGCTGTTTGGTCCCCAAGGCCTTATTTTTAAAAATAGACCTATCAAGATACTGCAATTGTGAAACGCAGGTATGATTGTCAAAATATAACTGTCTGTGACGGAATACTAGTGTCAGTTCTCCGCCGTATTCCAAAGATAGGACCTTTTCATGAAGCACTGTGTAGTTCTAGTCTTGTTTAGTCCCATTCCACATATTCAATCGTCAGACGCAAACACTCGGATCATGCCTTGTGAAACCGTCACTTCGCCTATCTTGTTAGCAGGCGTTGTCCATAGGGTTGATGACCACATAACACAGCATTGTCGGTTAGATACTTTTTTACGTGTTCGTTACTTTGTCGGTGGCGTAGGGCTTTGATCTTGAACTTCACTGTTGCCTCCTTCCTCACATCTCTGTTGCAAATAACTTCAAGCACAGTGTTCATTCGCCTTTTCTTTACCCCAGATCGATTTATCTGATTATCTGTCATTTTCACTTGCTTCTTTTCAATTGTGACTTCATCCGTCTCTTGATTAGCTTATCACCGTGGACAAAGCCAAAGAGCATCGCTGTGTCGGCGTCATTTCAAGTAGTCTATGATGTGTCACCTACGGCTCCGTTCACACACACCGTGTCCACTATAAACCCGAAGTATTATAAGATTGGGAAGCATGTTTTCTCACAGTCTGCTCAAGTAGTACTAATTAAGTAGAAGGCTAAAGTGAAAGCAAAATTTTCATCTCTTAGAGAAGAAAGATGGTAAGATTGTCTAAATCCAAGACCTACATTAGGAGGATACAAAATTATTGAGATTGTAACCCAAGGGGCACTTCACTGTAAGATTGATTGATTACGGACGACTTTGAATGGTGACATAAAATCAAAGGACACTTTTAGAATACAACATGCCAGCAAAGTTGTAGAATCTGACAAGATTCACTGCTATACGTAGTCTATCGAGGCAGCTGTAAACCTCTTGATTCGGACAGAACAAGACAGAGTGTTAAAGACTTACTGAGATAAAATTGTTTCTATACATAAATAAATAATGGCTAGCAAATTGTACAACTTACAACCAACTCTGAACACTAAATTTAACCGTCAGCAGTTATCAGTCTGTAATGCGGTGACGTAAACAATTCAATGAGGCGTCAAGAGATAAACAAAGGAGAGTTGAAGTAGGAGTTCGTATTACGTGTAACTGTGAGAAGTGTTTGGCCAGTATTTAATGTTACCAACATATGGGGACATATCTAGAAGACCTGCGGTACAATAATTTGCCCGGTGGGGTATAGGTATAGGAACAACTAAGCTTGACACTGTACAAGCCTAAGTCTATGGCTGGATAGAGGAACGTTAGCATCAGGGGCTTGGTATGAGTCCCGTGATTCGATCCTCCAGACTGATGCTTTGCTATCGCACCCTCATTTCCAGTTGCAGTAGTCCGAGCGTCGGTATGCACGCATGAATACTATGTGGACAAACCACCTTGGTTGTGCGTAACCCGCTCGCTATCCTTCCTTTGACAGTGCTCGACGTTCAGCACCAACGTGATCACATTTGTCACAGCTCCATATGGCCACCTCACTGTAACCTGCGGTGACTATACTTCTTTTTTGTACAGCACGCCTGAATCCACGCTCGCGTGTCTGCTGTTCATTCAACTTTCAGGTGTCCCTGCGGGTCGCATCCATCCGTACAGTCCGGTTAAATACTGCGTCCTCCCATGATCTTAGCTCTATATGACAGCGTGAAAGGCGTATTGAATTAACATCTTGGTATTGCGTCTTCGCGCGACTGAGGTTTTGCTATCTTGCCTTTAGTTGCCTTTACATCAGCTACTTCGCACTCCACTCCTCAGTCGTCCTACGTACTTGTCTTAACGGTCGAAGGTGCTTTAGCATCGACATAGATTATACCCCGTCCATGTCTGCTATACAGAGTATTGCACCTTATCTGACTACCGGATGCGGAGAAGTTTATCGGTTGAGGTGGCTAAGGTGTCGCATCCAAGCAGCTTTGCTATACACTATCCTGGCACGGTTTAATAGACCAGTGGCTTGGTTTCTGTTATCAGGCTGTGGTTTTTCCAGACGTATTTTTCAAGTTTCTCGCTATCACCGCTGAGTTCGGTCACCTGAACAGGCAAATTAAGTTCCCTGAATGGATCCTTCAACAGATGGCTACGGAAGAAACAAACGTCTGAGGAACTGTCAACAATCTTGCCATTAACAAGAACTCGGATGGAGATATCGTGCCCCAACTGAAAAATGAGGTGAAAACATGTCTCATCTACCTCGATATCCAATCCAAATTGAGCTATTTCGTAATGCATGACCGTTCTCTGTGGTTCTTCATTCTACGCATGTAGCGCATCGTCATCTGCGAACAACAGGCTGATCAAGTAGTACTTAGATACATTGAACTGTTTACAAAAAATGTGAGTATACCGGCCGCTTCTAAAATTAATATGGTTGCAGCTGTTAGGCAAACCTGCCTCGCCCCAGTAAGTTTACCACTCGTCGGAGATGACGTCATAAAACTGCTTGTGTCAACGTGCAAAAGAGACCTAGGGACCATAGTGGCGGACAGTGTGAGTTTGTCCACTAATTGTGCCGCGGCGGCTAAAAAGAAACAAATAACCTTGAACCTTCTAGGAAGAATTTGTGGAATCTTCCACCTTGAAATATTCCCAACTTTGTTCACTTCCATAATCCACCCATACCTGGAAACGAACATACAGATCTGTCGTCCTTATCTTAAGACTGATTTGGCGTTTGTTGAGAGTGTTCAAAGGAGAATTATGGGACTCAGGAAAAACTCCTACCCGGAAGGACTGGCAGAAATTGGTCAATTTTCAATTAATTACAGACATATCAGGGGAGACCTTATTCTTATCTACAAAATACTACACACTCCGAATCCATCCACTAGCACATCTCCTCCCGCTTAATAAGGACGAACGTTTAAGAGATCACTCGCTGAAACTGAGTAATCGAACAGTCAGATTACTTTGTAGACAGAACCGTTTCACAATCAAGGTCTATTCACATTGAAACACCGCTCAACTCTGGTCGAGGCTAAATCGGTTGAGAGTTTCCGAGTATTACTCGATCAACAGCGAGTTCTGTTTTGATACGTGACTTGTTTTGAGCTTTTATCGAACTACTTTCCAGGGTGTCTCGTACGAATCATCTAATTGTCTTCCGATCTGTTGTGTTCTTATCTCTGTCTTTATTTACTTTTTAATTACTGATGAGTAATAGGGGATTTTGGTTTTCATACATATTGAACATCACTCATAGTTGATCGCAGCTGTCGTATTCCTCTCAACTTTCCTGTCGGCCCATTTCGAAAAGAAGCACTAGACTCGAGTTTTGCTCTCGTTAGCGCTTGTCAGTAGTACATATCCTTGCCACGACCGGGACTAGAACTCCGGCTGCGCTTTCATGAGGCATCATTGACCTCACACTAGACACGGCCGAATTATCACTTGTGAACGCTCAACCACTTTCACTTGTGAGTAATGATATGGTTGTCCGATAGCCTCGAGAGGAGACATATTGTAACCCACATGGCACCAGACAGAATTATAGTTTCTGTTCAAGTTAGCAAACTGTGAACGAGTTGCTCACTTGGACTAATATCGACGTGTTTGCCGCGTGCATCTTAGAACATGGAAAATGGTGGGATTATGCAGGTTTAGCAGATGGTAACAGACATGAGTCGATGATGCGCCAGATCTGACCTTACTTGCACAACTGTCACGCTTGCATCGCCGTACGTTTGACCCGTTTTGATTGAAACCCCCATCGTGTAATTTGCACAACTTAGCTTGGTATTAGCACTTTTTTTTTTACTCCCTTTTATCGTTTTGTTTGTGTCATCTGACATGACCTGCAGCATTCATTCTGCGATTTAATTGTAACACCACTATTTGTGTCATGTTCGTTCCATTTTGCTTTATGGTTCGGAAACGTGGCCTGTTCACAAAGAAGACAGTAACAGGCTTGCTGTGTTTGACCATCGTTGTCTTCGTCAATTAACTCACATTAAATGGACTGATCGCGTGAGCAATGTGGCCGTTCGCCGGCGCGTATTCCGGAATGCTCGGGATGCGCAATCGATTGGTCAACTAATCACAATACACAGCTTGCGATGGTTGGGTCACGTACTCCGTATGTCATCTGATCGTTTACCGTACCGGGCATTATATGCTGAGGCCACCAACAGTTGGGTAAAACCGCTTGGTGGTCATGAAATATGAAGACCCTGACTGCTGCACTGAGCAAAGTGGGTAGGTGTCGCCTGCCTGGATGGGGTCCTCGTGATCACTCCAACCGCTGGTTAGAGACGCTGTCCGAGATGGCGATGTGTCGCAGTCAATGGCGTACCTGTATCCATACCATTTCTAGTTCCTTCGCTTAGTTTTCCGTTATTGACGTTTGACTTTCTTACTAACGTTTTCTTCTAGGATATTCCACGTCACTTGAGCTGAGCGGTGGCCCGAGCCACAGTACCTTTTGGTGAGGCTGATAGCTGTTATGGTGGTGATGATGATGATGATGATGATGATAGTTTGTGTCATGTAGTTTTATAACAACGGACGGTAAATTGCTTGCTATTGGTATCGAACTAACTGAAAATGTTTTAAAGACTGTTCATTCTTTCCGAGGTAACCGAACCAGCTGTGAATAAAACCTAGACCTATGTGTAAGTTCACGGATGTGACCTCACACATTTTCAAACCGGGTGATGAGTTGCGTCAAACGTCATGTAAAATGCAATCCTGTTACAAGCAGATGCACTCTTGGGAAATAAGTGCAAGTTCCGCAGATGACTGGCATATACTGTCCACATTTTCTTGAGTAGCCCAGCTGTACGAGCAACTTACGAAACGAAGACAATCACTAACTTTTTCTAAGACAGACGGCTAGTGGAGTTGAACTATCGATGTCTAATACGACAATGAATTATTTGACAGTAAAAGGAAACACACCTGCATTGAGGGTTTCAATAAGAATATTGGATAAGGCGCTAGAATATTGCTCTTGATGGGAAAATTACTCTCATTCAGTCTAGAATGGTCGGGAGCTGAATTACAATACAAGGTAATTTCGCATACTTGTCATGACTAGCATGAAAACAAAAACTGGGAAAGTTAAAGTACCCGTCAAACTGGATGGTACAACTAAACCACCAACGGGCCAAAATATTGACAGTCGTTTTTGATCCGGCTGCCAACTGCTGATCAATAATGCTTTAGTATACTTGGAGATTTCTGGACTGTGAGCGTTTATCAGGGCCGTAAACGGTAATGCACTGCTGATCTTGCGACTTGTGTCGATAGGTATCATATAATGGGTGAAACGACGTTTCATTCCCACTGACCATCACTCGTTGGCTGATGTGCTGCTGCACCTCAGCCACTTCGGGACATGCTTTGTGATCCCGGTTTCAAGCGTTGTTTCCGCTGTAGTAATGTAAATGTCTCCGTAGCTTCAGGAAAATTACCAAATGTGATGTCTGGTAGAATCCTCGGTCTTCGCCTTTTGATTACCGGTTGAGGCAGCTTAGTCATTTCTGAAGGTAGCGCAAATCTTTCCGCGATTTACATGCATCTCAGAGCGGCACGATGAGCTCCACTAATGTCAGTTCTTTATTCACAAATGCACCATTACGTGAAACAGTCGATTTTCTTTATGATAACATTTTATCCAACTCCATACATCTTCCAATCTTTATTGATTGTTTGTCACCTTCTTAGTAGTGAATTCTGATCGTGCTAGTGTGTGCATGTGATTACAGTACCGTTCTTATCCTGTATGAATTTTATTCCCTGATCTATTGATGAACAGTGTGATTTTATTGGCGAGTAGTAGGGGATTTTTGTTTTCATATGGATCGAATGTCATCCAAAATTGATCACAGCTTCCGCATCCTCGTAGACTATACAACCAGCCCTCTTTGAAAGAATCGCCTTATTTGAGTCTCGTTTTTGTCACGACTCATCGACGACGCATATCGTTGTCACAGCTCTAGTCACGTTTTCATGAGAATTTTCAGTCAGCCCTCTTCGGGACAAAGATGTGTACTGAGGACAAGCTCTAACAAGAATGCAACGTTGCTTCCTTCCTAATGGGGTAATTGGGAAGCCTATGAGAATTTGAAGGATGTAATTAACTATTGGCGTTAAGATTACTTTTATTACAGAAACGCATTTTCTTACAATGTGCGCAGCGAAATGCTACCTGGCACATCGTGTGAATTTGTTGTTGACTTTTTTCGTCAAATTTTCACGAGGTAATCGTCGTTTCAAGTCATTTAATTCAAGAATGGAACTCATAATGGCTCAACTACTGCACCATCACATGACTGGATAAAAGCGAATTCACTGAATTAACCGAACAGCATTTTTTATGAACAAACATCTGTTGAACATGGTTGTAATGTCCATTAAGCGGGTACCGTCGGAGACTGGAACAAACTGGGACGGAGCAGAATATCTTACGCATCAAGCGGTACATGATGTTACTATAGTTCATACAAACAAAGAACTATCCTAATGTGCATCGAGTATCAAAACCAAATGCCGTGAAAAGCAAAAGCATGGTAGGATAAATTAACTGAAAAAATATACGATACAGTACTGCGATAAAGAGACAGAATATTACCGACGCATCGGTATACTCAAACTTTTAACTGCTAAAAGTACACTGGAAGTCGAAAGTTTGTTGTCACAAAGCACTCGACTAGGCCGCTGCTGTGTCCCTGCTTGGTCAGCTAATTGGGGGGAGGAGTTAAGCTGTAAGCTGGACAAAGTATTAGGCAGTTTCCGTTTAATTTTATTCCCGTGATTCTGTTTAGTAATTTGAGCCTGAAATATTGTTCTGTTTGATTTTTGCGCGAATCCTTATTTAGAGATGGTGGTGGAACCGTGCACGAACTACAAGTGAGTAGAACGTGTAGATTTGTAGGGATGATCTATCAGCTTCATAAATGTGATGGCTTTCGTATGACTACTATGCGAACTGTTTAACAAGTATGGATATATTGTCCTCAGTGATGTATTATGCCCGGTCTTATCGTGACCATCTTGTTGTTTGATTTGACATTGAGTTTCTCGTGGTTTTGTCACATACCTGTTTTCACCTGTTACTAGTGGTTGTGTGATTGGAATGCTGATGATGATGGGTTTTTTTTGAGGAGTTCAACCGCATATTTGTTGTCCGTGTTTGGTAATAATACTGCCTGGTATCGCTTAAGTGGTCAACCATTTGTTTCAGTTTATGACACCTTCGTCACAGTGTGTTGCAAAAGATTGACTTTGTTGCATCAGTCTAGGAAGGGGTCATTTAGAAAAAAACTGTTTTCTTCTGTCTTTGGTTATACAGTTAGTGACCGAATGCCGCTACTTATGTTAAGGTGGTGTTGTTTGGTTAAACTTATCTCTGTGGTTGACTCCACCATGTCGTTTATGGTTTTATTACACACTCGCAACTCCAAGATATTAGCGTTTTCCGGAGCGTTGTTAATCATATTCCATCCACCGGCTTTCTGTTGGTAAAACGTGCTGATGCAGTCAACTTTGACGTAGCGCTGAAACTGTTTATCTCACCTTGATGTTCATCCATTTAACGTTTGTTGGTTTTGTCATTCTTTTACTATGCTCTAAACCCGTAAGGCTCAATGTTTTGTTTAATCGACTGATGAAAATAGACTAGTCGCTGGTATCATTTTCCCCCGTCCGTCTATTCCATGTTGTGTATAATTACGCTGAGACCTGTACTGAATAGTGCATTGTATTCATATGTTCCGAATAGATTGTGTGTAGCCAAATGAATTTTTCTACCGCTTACCGTTTGCAGCATCGCTTCTATTTTTCTGGTGGTTCACCCAACGCGTAGCTTAGTCGTCCGCATCTAGCACACGCTTCCCATAATTTATCATCTGTAATTCAACAATCAAGGCGTTAGATTTCAAACGGTTTGTCCTGTTTTGATTTGCCTATTGACTAAGTGGACCAAATCTACTTCTCTGTTTTGTTTCGAAATTCTCATTGTTGTATTATTTTCCTGTTCTCGTCTTTTTCGAAACTAGCGGAGGCTGTCTTTTCCCGTGTTTTGTCCTCTCTTCGAGACATTCGTCTTGAAGCAGCCAAAAATCTTCCTGCACCATCACATGTCACCAAACCACTCACGCCTGCCGAGAAAAAAGAATTTGCGGAGAAAATTCGTCAGGTCAGTCGTTTTGATTTGTGGATTGCTTGGGTAAACTAGGGCCGTTTGTGCTGTTAGATGCAGTTGTGCGCTTCTTTTTACTGCGCAATGAATGTGAATATCGCCTTAGACATCCCATTTATATTTCGTTATCAATTCACTATTACTCAGATCTTTGCTGAGAGTGAGCAGTAGGGAGATGATGCGCCTGGTGATATAGGCATTGGGATAAAGTTACATGAATTAGGAAGTCTCATTTCACCACTTACACGTGTTTGCAGATGATGTGTTTGAAAGCGACTTCGTAGCATGCGCAGTCTAACACAGCGGTAGATCGGTGAGTACTTACGGTGCAATCTGATTGAATGCTCAGAACAAATGGATCCTTCTGAATTACAATAATGATGTTCAGGTATACCTTACAGTTCTTAGGGTGCACAGTTTGTCGGCAGTACATCATATTAATGAATTTATGTTCCAAGGTATTGACGCCTGTCATTGATTCTGGAATTTCGCTCCCTTGACTATCTTTATCATTAGGCCTTTGTGGAATCTCTTGGAGTGGAAGTTAAAAGATAATCGACTATTTAGAAGTCTGTCAGTGCTAATCGTACATGTGAACAAAGTACTGAACGTTCTTTCAAAGAATTTGTTTGGTAGAATAGTGTAGACCTTACCACGAAAGATGGGTATAGTGATGTCATGGAAAGGTGCACAACGGGATGATCGACACCAGACGGCTAATGTGTAAACTACCCTTTTGCGAATGAAACATTCTGATTCATGTCAGTAAGTTTTCTTCGGCGAACAGTGTATACGCCTACGTCATCACCTCCATGTACTTGTCTTTATTCATTTACCATCTATTCTACGGAACTCTGTTTTCGATCGTCTACATCAGATGGCATCAAGGAGTAAGCAACGAAAAGATTAGAAAGCGGATATTTGACAGTGATTGGTAAAGGAGTTCTTGTGTTCATTCCTTAGGTTTAAACAGACTTTTACGCCCTACTTTCACTTATAGTTCGGTTGTTTGTTTGCAAGGTGTAGGTACCTTAATGTTGAGTGTTTGAATGTAGACGAAGTCATTTTTAGTAGTTTGTACGGAATGCGCCTCGTGCCATCAGGGTACAAAGCGCTGCTTTAATACTGGAGCATTCTCACTCCTACCTTTTCAGTTTTAAACACTCCGCTTGAGATTGTGGACATTTTCACGTACTTGGGTAGCACTATCTCGTCAGCTTGTAATATTGCTGATGAGATATCAGCGAGGATTGCGAAGGCACGAGTTGCCTTTGCCAAACTGCGTCATATGTGGCGTCGGGAAGATTTTCAGTTATCGTTAAAAGGAACGGTATTTAACGCTTGTGTTAATTCTGTTTTGCTTTATGGTTCGGAAACGTGGCCTGTTCGCAACGAAGATATAAGTAGACTTGTTGTGTTTGACCGTCGCTGTCTTCCAGTTAGCCTACGTTAAGGGGCTTGTCAAGTGGGCAACACGGTTGTTCGCCGGTGCATATTTCGGAACGCCGGAGATGCACGATTAATTGGTCGACTAATCGCGTTGCACAACCTACGATGGTTAGGTCACGTACTCCGTATGCCATGACATATCCTTGGACCACTAACAGCTGGGTAAAACTGCGTGGTAATCAAGCAACTGCATACTCATGAAATATGAGGACCCTGACTGTTCCATTGAGTAAAGGGGTTAGGTGTCGCTTGTCTGGCTGGGGTCCTCATGATCACCCAAATCGATTTTTAGAAACGCTATCCGAGATGGCGGTGTGCCGCAGTCACTGGCGTACCTGCATCCATGTCATGTTTAGTTCTTCCGCCTCGTTCTCTGTTATTACTTCTGTTGTTACTCTTACATTTTCAGCAACATTTCTTCTAGGACCTTCCAGGTCATAGTCGGGATGGGCGGCGACATGACCCACATTACCTTTCGGTCAGGCTCAAGGTTGACGGTGATGTTGATGACGATGATGGAGTCTGTTACGTGGTATCAGTAATACTGGAACATCTACGATTCATTTGGAGGCTTTTTTTTTATACCTATCTCGCATCTGTAATTCTTGTTCTCTTCATTCAATTGAATCGCGGTAGGCTGTGCCTCGATACTTGAGTTAATTCGAGTGTGCCGCATTGCTTCCATCTTGAATCCTTTTCAGCTAGAATAACAAAAAGACTAGATGTGCTAACGTTCAGATACTCGTTCAGATCAGTTGTAAGCTGTTGCCTTTTTTATAAACTGGTTGTCGTAGGAACACTGCATATACTCATTGTGAACTGTTCTCAGAAACCGATTTAATAAAATCGACGAAATGGCAGACACGGTTGCAGTTTATGTCACGGAAAGCACGTGTATAAGAACATCGTATGGCATGTGTTGGTGTGAACGTTCGGAAATGAGCACGTGCCACGGTGTTATAGAAACAGCGTAATTGAACGTCCCAGGACTGCACCCTGTATCACATTACTGTTGTTCAAGTGCTGACAACTTGATACTGTCTACCTCATCAGTTGACTTTATCGGAATTGCGAACTGAAGGCGATACGACCGTGCAAATCCTACGGATGAGACCTGTAGTCCTTACGATTGCTTATCCGCTACTGAAAATTAAATCTTCCAACTCTTATGGCACAATCGGTTTTCTGCTGTGTGACACTAAGTCAGATATGGGTTGGATAATAGCAAGCTGTTGAAGCCTGGAAGAGAATTCACGGTTATTTTGATCGAATCGGCAAGCATGTGGTTGGTAATCAGCCTTTGTTATAATGAGACTTGCCTGAGCAGTCCTGTTCGTTGTTGCTGATAGCGTATATCATACTGACGTAGTCTACATGGTAACGTATAAGTTTTGTGTCGTATGTTTCAGGCTTTGTATGCGTCCAAAGTGATATCATACACACAAGGTTTCATGTTGCTCAACCGTGCTCATTTCGATTTCGGGTGGCAGTTGGATTTGGGCGCTGTTGCCCTGATGTGGCGTGGTGGATGTATCATTCGCAGGTGAGCCAACATATCCGTCGTTCTTCAGTTGCACCCTCTACACACAGGTTGTTTTCATTATGGATCATTAGACTCGATTTTGGCTCTCTTTAAGGTAAACTGAAATGCATAGTCTCCAGTTTTCGGGCTAGCGGAATGTCTATGTAAACGTTTTTGTACGTGCACATATACAATCGGATCTAAGGAGGCGTCTGGTTCAGTTGCCATTTAATGTGATTACGACTAATCAGTGTTACCGACGCTGACCATGAATCATACGGCAAATCATAGTTATCTCCCATAGACCTGTATATGTTAAGGTAATCCATAAGGAGTTTATCTCTTTATGTCGCACGATTGTAAACATTGTTTGATTGAATTAAACACCGTCATTCCGCTGGCATTGCATATTGTAGTGTATAATTTATTCCTCTGCATTTATCCATTTGCTAACTACAATCTGTTTAATGGTTTGCATTCTTTCGTCTGCAACACTCACAACACTTCACAGGAACTACCGCTTTAAACTCTTTTCGCTGCGTTAAGTAGTCCACTACACTCTATTAATTTTCTCATTTTACTAATTTTGTGAACACAAGTACGCCTGGTCTGAGAATCCGTTTATTGCGCAAACTCCCGTATAGGTCATGTCAACAATCAAACCACAAACGCGTACACTCATCTGAACATCAGACATGTATTCACATACATCATTGTCATTCACCTTGGTGGAACTTCTGCCGTAGCACGTACACACTATTCCGTCGTCTTCCCGGCGTTCGGAGCCTATCCTTTTGTTTCTGAATGTCGCCTGTGGGTAACATACTACTTGTGAGTAGTATACTACTCACAACGAGACTGCCTGTCACACAACACTCTTCCTCTTTCTGAGATTCCTTGATTCCTCTGCATCTGTTGACGAATCCTCTCCGATCGATGCGGTATTTCCTC
>LUCH01004585.1:26769-40564 GCA_013368495.1 Paragonimus heterotremus | reverse complement strand
ATACGCCGGTTATTAAACTCTATTTCTAACAGGGTGAACCACAGCTCTGAATCAAGATCTCCGAAAGCAAGAACTGCCAAGGTGATCAGTGACACGTAAGACGAAAATTCAGACTTAATGTCCATGGCGATTGAGTGGATGCAAGCGAAATAAAATTTGAAATAAATATAAACGCGTAAACTATACGCAATCGAAAAGTAATATGAGCGGGGAAAAATACCGAAACCGAATGTACACGATAATATACGATTTACGCGGGCTCACTAATTTGAGGGATCGAGCGAACCGATGATAACCGGTTGGGAATAACACAGCGAGTAGACAAAGAGTATATTGTTGACTTACAAAGTCAACGCGAGAATAAACGAATACAAATACGAAGTGATAACGTAGCGGAGCAACAAGCGTGCACGCAGCGGGATCGTACGTTCGAGTGCTCGGGGTACTTGTCGGTACATCTACTCGTTCAAACAAATGTTTAACTCCATACAAAATTAGGAAGCAAAAGGAATGCAAAAGGCACTCTTAGCATTAACATAATTAACAATAACGAGTAGGGACGCTGCGCTATGTGTCGTGGAACACCATGTTTACAATGATCGCCTTCCAAATCAACTGACACTCACTTGACACCTAATAAGACTGGATTCGGATATCTTGGGCCCCTGCCTTGAACCTGTGCATCAATCGCTCGCTGACCAAATATAACGGATCATCCTGTGTAAATGTTACGTAGACGATACTGTTCGAATGACAAGTAATGCGAAAGCCCTAGTGGAATGCTATCGCTTTTCAAGTCTGTTCACAAAATTACCCATTTCACGCCGAAACCCGAATCACCCGCCCGTATCGCGAGTTCGGATATGTTCACATCTTGTTGCGTAGATGAGCCAACACGAGGGAAATTGTGTTTTAAAGCAACCTATAAGAGCCAGTATGCAAACTTCCTTAGTTTCGCACCATTAGGACGGAACAAGAACCAAATCCGATAGAAAGGAATATCAAAATGTGTTCAATGGATGCTAAAAAAAAAGAAAACATCTCTTGTTAGTGCGCACATTAGGAACGGCAACCTGGTGCAGTCCATTCGTACGAATACGGTAATATGCACGAAGACAACAGAACTGTAAATCGCGGTCACAAAGTCAGTTTACATTTCGTTCCACATCAAGTGTCAGCTTCGTCCGAAGCATAATCAAGACACATAGTGTAGTAGTTAATAACACTTGTTTCTCTGTCCAACTAAGTGTCTCGTTTGCTTTCATACTAGTTTACCGCTTCAGCCAGAAGGCATACTGGTTCCTCATGCCGACCTTCACTGAGTTCACTGTTTCGTTTGTTTCAGTGGAACAAGGTAAACAGGCTGTGCAACTGGGCCGTTATCCGAACGCACTCGAGAACATCAACAGACATGGCTGATAAGGTCCCGTTCGTATGTGCTTGCCGCGCACCTGAACGAGTCAAAACATCTGAGCAATCCAACTGCTTCGTCCAGGTCGATCCACCGAATCTTCGCTACACAATGGAGGCTTGCCATAGATCATACATTGGTCATTACAACCTATTGCGATATGTGTAAGCTCACCAGCACTAGGTGTACGGTTAAGCCCTGGCAAGGAAAATCGCCAACTCAATAAGGCAGTGACACCAATGGACAAACTGTAAGCTTCAAACACAAGCAAAATTATTGAGACCTGCCATTCAGATTAATCGTGAAATGTCAGATACACAAGTCAAAACGGGCAAGACTGATAAGAAAACTGGAGCTGAGGGTCGAACGCGAACATCATCGGGAAGGAGGGGAGCAGCAATCGACACTCAAAAAGTCCAACCCTTTACCTCGTATTACGTTCGACTCCCCGAGATCAACCAGATTCAGACAAAGTTAGGACAGTGACGTTTCTCACTCTGGTGATGAACTGAATTCACCCGACATCAGAACCATGAACCTAGTCGAGGCAACGTGCTCTTATTATGTACATTCCAACGAGCTATGTATAATTTGGACGATGTACAGCAGCACCACTACGTAGCGCTAACAATGCATTTGGATCATAGCAATTCTTCACAGTCGGAAAACACTTTCCGGGCAGCCGTCAGGGAGCAGTGCTCCCGCCGCAAGCGGTAGACGATATTTTGTAGACTATTTCTCAGGAATACCGTAATGATCAGCGATTCCATGGCTTCGCTGAAGATCCAGGCTGCGACCTTGTTTTTCTGATTATCTGCTCTGTACACGTGATTCTGTATACATCTACTACAAGAGGCCCGGTATTAACTGTGCCTTTTTTCAGCCATACAACCAATTACACGCAGCGAATGCTTGCGCCTTTCCTAATTACTCATCCACTATTCCATTCTTCAATGTCGTTTAACCCAGACCTTTTCGAACGTTGTTTAACGCACTCGGAGGTTCCACGCACCTTTCACCTGGCGCGCTATTGAGTGCCGTCGAGTGGGCTGTAGTCCATCTCACGTTTCTTTTCTTTCCTATCTTGGTTTCCGCCGTTGGTCCCAGATTAGCCTAGGACTAACTACTTATCATATTATCAAACCTTATCGGAAATATACGGTTTGTTTCCAAACCCTACGGCGTTCTTTCAGTTCGATGCTTATTGAGACCACCTTTCGACTGCTGTTCAGGAAAAGCGCTTTAACTTGTAAGTGGACGAAGATTTAAGGCATACTCACTTGTGCAGTACAACACAAGTGTTCGAAAAATGATTGCTGTCAACACATCATGATATTTGACATACATCACTTGCTTGAAAGACCTCGTCGACCGCATAGCGTTCATCTATTCTGCATGCGGTTCACAAATGGCCAAGATTGTAGCTGACGAGCAAAGCCGTAGTTGATCACAATTGTCCCCCCACTACCAGAATCCAAAGTGAAGTGCATTGTCTCAAAGGGACAAGTGACATTTTCCAACGTTCATTTGGTGCAACATATAATGCAAAACTCTAAACGCTACATATAGCATGGCGGTACTACCGACAACCACCGATCTCACTCGCACATGTGGTAGAGTGGCTTAATATGAATGTGTTAAGGCTTGCACAATTCAACAACCATACCACAGTGTAATCAATTCGTTGTCAAAAAACTTTCAGGTAGTTTTTCAACACGGTCGTTCCCGAAGTCAGTCAAGATGTTCGGCGTAATAATATGCCATCAGAATATTCTCATGCCATCGAATACATGTGATAATCAAACAGTTTTTACTTCTACCCACATTGCAGTTAGTTTTCATTCCCAGCAACAAACAAACCTGACGGTT
The DNA here is from genome assembly GCA_013368495.1 of Paragonimus heterotremus. NCBI lineage: Eukaryota > Metazoa > Platyhelminthes > Trematoda > Plagiorchiida > Troglotrematidae > Paragonimus > Paragonimus heterotremus. The sequence continues at coordinate 37,284 of LUCH01004585.1, read as the reverse complement.
GACTGGTTCACGATCTCCAAAATTTAAATGCTGTCTCCTAAAAATGGACTGAACTATCATAACTCTGCTCATACAATGCTAGTAGGGGCGCAAGCGCCAAGAAATTAGAAAAAAATCCAATCGGCAACCATTTTGATATTGCACTTGCACTAATGAAAGCAAATTAAGAAATAGACGAACGGTATACTAGCAACAATAAGCAGTTGGCTAAACAAACGTGCTTCTGAACTACACACGGCTAATCCATCTAAATAGTTGTGTGGACGCGGTCATACACACGGCCAGTTGTCATAGAGCTCGAATGTGAAACTTTTGGGTGGCTCCAACAGTGAGATAAGCTCTGCTGGCCAGCGTGAATCGCCAGAAAGCGGAAATGATAGTTCAACAATACTGAAGGGGCGCTCCGAATTGAGCACTGATAAGTATGTAGTATCAATGCAATGAAGTACATTCCTTAATCTGAAGATCACACGAACTGTGATTCCAAACGATGCTAATCTACAAAAGCAAGATGAGCCTTAGAAATAGCAGATTTTCACGAACAGTCGAAAACATTATAATCCACAACACCAAACACAAGTTGGGATCAACAACCAGGATAAAAATCATAGTGTGACACGGGGTCACAGCCACTCAGTCCCAACAGAGGTGATGTCGGTCAAGAACGCACATATAACAAACGAGAGGACACTAACACACCTGAACAAGACGGTACCGAGCTCACAACGTCTCCTACAGCAGGAACACAGATGCATGCGTAAAGAACAGATGGAAACACTACTGAAGCGGAGCAGTTCAAAAGGGCAAATGACCACTGGGCAGGTGTGAAACAGAGACCAGGATACCTACCAGCTCAGGATATAGAGGATAGTGGACTTTATTACGAAAGTCAGATGCTACTGTGATGACTTTCAAACTGACATCTGGTTATGGATTTTGGCATAAAACACATCGCTAATTGGCGTAACTGTCAGTAATACCAAGGTTTTCCGGTACAACGTAAGCAGGCAAACCAATGATTTGTCCCAGTAACCAAATTAATTGATCCACCACTCAAGCTGAATCTCATGGGTCACAACGTTCATATTTTAGTGCACGGCGCATTAAGTCGTTTTCCTCAAAGTACGAATTAACCAGATGCGAAATACAAAAGGCCGTAGAGAGAAGAGCGAATATTTATTGCAGGAAATATACATATGGTCTCTTATTGTGCTAGAAATGGCACCGACACGTAAGTTAGCTAGAGAGGCTAGAGACCGGCCGTCGACGAGCGATTGAACTGGATGTGTTGTGACACACGTGTGCGTTCGTGTTTGCGACGTAGTCACATGGCATGCAGACAAACAATCGGACAACATGCATTATGCGAACTTTCTTAATAGCCTAGGCACAATATGTAACTATGAGTTTTGGAACTATTTTACACATCATACCGCAGGCAGGCCAGTGAAATCTCCAGGTCGCTACAATATAGTTCCAGTGACTGCGACGTGAAATATGCTTGATAAAGTGCCGTCAGACGCATGAACAATAAACATGCAAGTCGACCACATGCACAAAACGTCAAACGGCATCTGATCGATGTTATAGTGCTGGATCGATTCGACAGATTGCAAATGTTTGCGCATGCGTGCCAATTGGGGTGATGGTAAACTCTGCTTAAGCTGAAGTAACAATATAAACCACGATAGAGACCATAAATTGACTTTTAGTTTTCGAAAAGAAATATAAACAAACCCGTTCACAGCTAACTGTCTATTAAAATATGAGTGAGAAACTTGTATAGTACTACAGGGCACTTTAAATATCATACGACTGTCACACTAGCAAAAGGTAAACCGAAGTATTCACGACTATTGCGGCCTGAATGTGCAACACAGAATTATTAATCGGCATCTCCTGTGTTATCACGATGTACTGTAAACACCGTCTAAGTTCACCTCTTGGCAATAAATGCCATTTAAATTCTAGGGAGACAACCACGAAAGCCCGCATGCGAAAAATTTGAACTAATAATTCTTACCATTAATAAGTAATGCTTGTAAACGAAAGTTATCCAACAAGAGTTAGAGAAAAGTCTCTACACCGCAAATGGTCTGAATTTTCACGATAGTTCAACCAGTACCTCTATAAGGTAACCGTTCCGAGAAGGCATCCCGGATAATGCAACAATTCGAGCCAAACGAAACAGGATCAGTGGCGGGAGACGAACGTCCTTTCTTGGACCAACGTTCAGTGACGCACTTGAGCTGATTAACTAACCGAAATAAAGATTCAACAACTACAATTTAAATGGTGAACAAACTTCAAGAAACATCATCGGATAACACCTCAAGCTCATTGTACAGACTGAGTGAGCCAGTGGAATCACGCAACCCCATGGATGCGAACATGCCAGACAGATTTACAGTAGAACCGCTCACCAGTAGAAATATACACCCAGAACATCAGTACCCATTCAACTTCACAGCCAGGTCATTAATCACGGTACTTTATATCCAACCATTGATAGTCAAACCCCGAATACTGTGTTAGAGCTTCCAACGTCAACCAAAAATTTCATATTAAACAGCGTGCACCGCGAAAACCATCGAAATCAACCGTTCAGCCAGATGGTTTATCTGGATTATTCCAATATAATATTTAAGTAGAATATAAAAAATCGCAGTCGAACATACGGTGAGAAAAAACTGGCCAACTATTCCGGTTAGCGTACACAAACGTTTGTCCACCGTTGTTGTGGACTACTGTGAATACATTCTAACTCGCATTATAACAGCGCCCTCAGTGTTACATTAATTGCGTGCACCCTCTAGTTTGCTTCTGATCCCTTTCCTATGACTGAACATGAATGAAAGGCCGTTTGCACCTGCTGTGATTCGATTTTTTCGCACTTTCTTCTACAGACCGCACCTTATTACGAGTTTTCACAAACGGATCGGCTGCTTGCATATCAATTTTTATCTGACGAACCTGGATTGGGAATTCACTTTGCTTGACGCTTTTTTCATTCATAATTCCCCAATAGCGTAGCGGTCCATAATACGGTCTTGTTACTTTGAACTCCAGTCGGAAGGTGAAGTCACATTTATTTGGAAGTCAGGTGATCCTGGTCCAGAAACTGAAACTACAACTCTAATACCGATTGCTGAGGTGTATCATCTAATCCTATCTGTGATATTACGATTCTGTTGTTGGATTAAAATTAGCGATTGATCACACCAGTCATCATAACGAAGAGGATATTTCGCGGGCATGCTAACCAAAGAACAAAATCTTACGTAAGGATAGTGAGTATAGCGATACAGCTATATACCAGTCGATAACAACTAAATGACACATCATATCTGAACAACATGCAAACCCTTGTAGAATACAAAATCACCCAATCGCCAAAAGAACAAATCACAACAAAGATATCTCAGTTGATAAGTTTAGCTGGAGATAAGTAAGTGAACACCGCCTCGTAAGTACAAAGAAGTATTGCAGTTTTAGACACCCCATTTATGGTCGCCATTGGAGACGTCAGCCGTGAATGTCTAATGTGAAGGACAGACAAACAATAAAAAGAGAGTAGTGCTAGCAGGAATAAAATGTGGAGAAAAAGCAGAAATCTGAAATTAGAAAAAAAAAAGCAACGGACGCGGATTAGTGATGTGACATCAACGTTGCACAAAAAGCTGCTTTCATTAACTACAATTACAGCCGAATGACCAGCAGAACGCAAGCCAAAGAACAACTCACAGGGAAAGGATATCAATCGGGTTGTGGTAAGATGCTCTAAGTCAAACGATAAAATGCTGAATTCTAGTCGGCAAAGTTGCATGCGTTGACAGAAGAAGCAACAAAAATTCAAAGAGATGCGGGGCAGCAGGCGACAAAACATGGACTCTCTGCATGGACCAATGACCCAGAGTACGTTAGGATGAAGTTTGAGATAGCATTCAATTACTACACGTGAAGTTCATCATGCATGGCTGTTTTGACAGAATCGATCTGTTTTTTCAATTCCACGTGCTTCAGGGTCCAATCGTTTGCTTCTTCTGAAACAAATGTGATAGGGATAACGACGAGAAAAATTTGAAAGACGTGATGACACAATAAACAGTTGGGATAAACACTTGTAGAAAAATTCTGTCCTTTGGGTCACGTGGCAATTAAGTCTCGAAAGGTTGAACTTACCTGCTTAGCGAAAAACCTTCACCACTTGGTAGAGGTAAAGATAATCTTGGCAACCTTGCACAGACAGAATACTTCCCGCTAATCGACCCTGAGAACTTCATACAGCGGTGATGGTTTCCGTTATTCGTTCGACAATTAGGTATGTCACCACTAGTGAAGATGCTTGACTGTGTTTTGCAATTGGGTAAGCGGACCGGACTTAATATTGACAGGTGATTTGACCCACGACGTACAAATTAAAAATTAGAAACCGTAGTGGACGATGTAAACCCATGGTATGAAAATTAAAAAACTACACAGGCATTATAAAGCCATCAAAAAGAGAAATGGTTCAAAAAACCTTTGGAGCAGATAGGATACAAAAACTTTCAGACTGAAACTGTTATCGGATTTTGATTCACACATGGAGCCATCGCGGAATTTTTACGAAAACAACCGGGTAACAACTCAGAAATCACCTGATGTTGGAACGTATCACAAACAAGAAACAAGCAGACGTGAAGAACAGCTTATTATATTATGACAGCTAAGACGCCGTGGGGGAATAAAAGTTAAGTTTCCAGCAAACAGGATCCAAAAAAGAGCGCTAAATGAAGTCAGCGTAAAGATGAAGCATGACTGTGTCACACCCGTCGAAATGAAAACACAAGTATGGCTGCAGTTTCAACAATAAAGTTATCAAAACAATATCAAAATATGCAGGGACTTAATCAAAAAGAAAAAAAGACAAGAAGTCTTCCGCTCCAAAATAGCATGAACAAGTAGTATAAGCCATGTAAACCGATCCGTTATTCTTGATCAGGAAAAGAACCTGTTTTGCAGATTGATCATGACGATATATGATATCAATTACATGAGAGATGCATAAGAATGGGCTGTTCAAACCCAAGCAGAGGAAAGTGATATCAATAGGATTCCAGTAAACGACATTAACGCTGGAAATCGCCACCGCTACAGCCGGGTTAGTGCAGAGATGTGATAGCCTCAGTGGTGTTAGTTTTCAGTGTATTGTGAATTAGGCCTTCTGACAAAAAAAACTTCTGAACCTACAACATATCTAATACAGAATGGTACCATAGCGGTGTAAACAGATACCGTGTGGTGGATACAGTCGGGCCTGTCAATGGATAGCTTTGGGAGCACGGACCATATGTACGGGTAAAGTAATGTCTGCTCATAACGAACTCCGTAAGATTTGATGTTAGACTGATGTGCAATTCCATGCAAAGCATCAAATCAAAAAGAAACGAACGAGTGGTAAAACGGCATAGATAGAGCACAATAAGCATACCAACAGACATTAGTATACAAAATGTGTAAAAATCTTACAGTCAAAACCGTTACCTAGAACTGCTATAAAAAAAATCTATCACAAATAAGCGTAACATTAAGAAATGCGGAATAAACACACCGTAAACTCGTAAAGTTGATACTGTGAAAAAAGTGTCGAAAGACACAACGGTTAGAACCTTGAGGTTTATATCAGAACTGACAAAACTCCAAACGATCTGGGAGACTGAAGAGATGCCTCGTGATTGGCGCTTATCAACAATCATTCCTGTTTTCGAAAAGAGGGCCCGAAGTCAATGTAACAACCACAGAGGCATCAGTTTGGTGTCTACTGCGTCCAAGTTATTCACTGGTCTCATTTTACGTCGGCTCAATAAGCCCAGAGAAAGCCAGATACGCGAAGAACAGGCAGGATTCCGATCCGGTTCGGGGGTGCATTGATCATATTTTTACCTTCCGACGGATCTTGGAACATCGGCACTCTTACAGACAACCGAAAGTCGTGGTCTTTTTGGACCTAAAGGCTGCTTTCCACTCAGTTGCTCCTAAGGATCTCTGAAGCTGTCTTCTTCGCAAGAGAGTACCGGAGAAATAAGTGAATCCATTGAGATCACTGTATGTTCACTCTACAAGCAGGGTGAGAGTTTATGGACAAAAGTCTCGGACGTTCATCACTTCTAGTGGTGTTCGTCAGGGGTGTCCGATCTCCCCTTCCTGTTCAATTTTGTCATGGACGACATTCTGGAGGGTGCGCTTCGGGAATCCAGTGGGCTTGGTATTGAGCTTCTTCCCGGCACTAGACTGACCGATCTGGAGTATGCAGACGACACTGTCTTACTTAGCTACTCTGCCGAAAACATGCAGACCATGCTGGACAGGTTGAGCGATCGAGTTGGTTTGTACGGAATGCGCTTTGCACCTTCAAAGTGCAAAGTGTTGCTTCAAGACTGAGGCATTTCCACTCCTACTTTCTTTATTGCAGGTAATCCGCTTGAGACTGTGAACAGTTTCACCTATTTGGGCAGCACCATCTCGTCAGCCTGCAATATTGCTGATGAGATATCAGCGAGGACAGCAAAGGCACGCGTTGCCTTTGCCAAACTGTGTCATCTGTGACGTGGAAAAGACGTCCGGTTGTCGCTTACAGGAAGGTTATATAATGCCTGTGTGCGTTCCATTTTGCTTTACGGTTCGGAAACATGGTCTGTTCACAAAGAAGATATTAACAGACTTCCTGTGTTTGATCATCGTTGTCTCCGCCAATTGGCCCATATTAAGTGGACGGATTATGTGAGCAATGTGGCCGTTCGCCAGCGCGTATTCAGGGATGCTCGGGATGCGCGACCAATTGGTCAAATAATCACGCTACACAGCTTGCGTTGGTTGGGTCGCGTACTCCGTATGTCATCTGATCGTTTACCGTACCGGGCATTATATGCTGAGGCCACCAACAGTTGGGTAAAACCGCGTGGTGGTCGAGCAACAACGTGGTCACGAAATATAAAGACCTTGACTGCTCCATTGAGCAAAGTGGGCAGGTGTCGCCTGCCTGGATGGGGTCCTCGTGATCATTCAAACCGCTGGTTAAAGACGCTATCCGAGATGGCGATGTGTCGCAGTCAATGGCGTACTTGTATTCATATCATTTCAAGTTTATCCTCTTAGTCTCGTGTTATTTACTTATGACTTTCTTAGTAATGTTTTCTTCCAGGATATACCACGTCACTGTTGAGCTGAGCGGCGGCCCGAGCCACAGTATCTTTTGGTTAGGCTCATCGCTGTTGTGATGATGATGATGTTCAATCCTTACATTTGGACAGACTTAGATGGTTAGGTCATATACTAAGGATGCCAGCTAGTCGTTTGTCACACGGAAGACTCTTTGCCGACACTGCGGCCGACTGGCGTAAGGTGCGAGGTGGACAAATGATGATCTGGCGTAGACAAATGAAGTCGTTCATGGTGGGGTTGGTCACTGTAGGTCGGGTTCGTCTTCCGGGCTGGGGTCCTCGCGACTCACAGAGTCGGTTGCTTGAGACTTTAGGTGAGATGGCGGCTAATCGATCTCAGTGGCGTGAATGTTGTCGTTGTTTGTCCGAGTTGTCTGTGAAGTGAGTACATTTAATGACGCGAGACAGCGAAGGCCGTAAGGAAGCTGTCTTGCTGAAGAGGCCTTACATATACTTACAGCTCGCTTGTTTGTTTTACATGATAAAGACAGCTTGATTTTGAGTGCTTGAATATAGACGTAGCTATATTTAGTAGTTAGGTTCCTTCTCGTCCCCTTCTCGTTTGCTTCTCTATTCCTATACATGATTTGCATTTTTCCCTTCGTGGTTGTGTGACAGTTAAGCATCAGTGCGAACCACTGATATGTTGCTGTCTATATTGATGGTGATGAGTATAACTGGAAGTAACACACCGGTAATTAATACCAATACCTAATCGCCGTTGAAACATAACGTAAGTGGATGACAGAAAACAAACTGAAGCTATATATTTAGCAACAATGTCCACATCAATTCAACAAACGACAAAATTACCATTAAGAACATGGGATTGTGTACGAGATATGTTTTCTGCAATTCGTACGGACGAACTTCACAAAACTGCCACTACGGTAGTTGGAAAGCGGTGAATGACGGGTAAGGAAAATGCGAACAGATCGGTCTTACATGAACCTAATTTCTTTAAAGGATTTTGTAATAACCCACTAGGTATCATGGAGGCGGATCAATTAGATGTCGATTCAGCTGGTCAGGTACACTAAGTTGTTTAGATGTACTACCTAGTGAATGCATTGGCGTCGTGACTTTTAACAGTAGGAGATACAGCCGAGATATGAGAGTTCAGTGGAGAAATATCAATCAATGGGCGCAACAGAGCAGTCCCGTTATGGCGCCATGATGTGTACAGAAGATATCAACAAGTAACATGCACATCATTTCTCCAAGAACATTTTACTCGGTAGCCACAACCCTATTGTTTTGGAACGACAACCGTAAGCAAAACAACTACATGTTGCGTTTGTCCGATTTTCGTTTGGATTACTGATACGTAGTACAACCAGGTCGGTGAGCCTTTTGACAGAAAGAAATTAATCTTACTCACCATCGAGTGCAGCTAACTCAATACTGAGTCCTTCATACACCTCTTCGGCTTCTCGAGTCCTCTGATTGGCCTAAAGGGGAGAGACAGGTGAAAGTGGTTCGGTTAAGATAGCACATTATAAAAGACATACCAGCGCAAGGTGGAACAATCGAGAAACTGAGTCTGTGAAACCTCAGCGAAAGATAACCAAAGAAAACAGACATAAAATGAAATAGATCGTTGAAGGCTATACGTAAGCAGTTAATGCTAGTATCAAACTACCACGGAATTGAACAGAGCAAGTCCAAGATGATGGGCGAAGGGAAAATGACCCATAAAAATGTCATGTTCTAACTCAGATAGGAAATATCAGGGCACCGGTAAATGAGGGCATGTCTTCTGTTGTCCAGTCCCATTCGCCATCAACAATTCACAGATAACTTAAACCAATGCGACATTCACGTCAAATGGTCAAGAGTTGTCCTAATTTGCTTGCATATGGTAACGAACAGATAAAGGCTGATGAAAACCTATTGGATACATCGGGTATCCAAAGCATGACTGAACGAATAGATCAAATCAGCAGTCAGTCGAAGTTACCAGGGTACTATGAGATATTGCGAGGGCAATAAAAGTTCCCATGAATAACCAACACAGTAAATGACAGTCTCGATGAATCACAAATAAACCACACACGAATACGTTCATATAAACGTCTTTCGATTCACAGTCAATTCGCCCTTGTCTAAAGACGTAATGCTGGTAACCGAGGCCTGACAACCCAACGTCCAGCTCAATAAACTTGTGCGTGACCATTCGCGAGCAAGACCGACTATTTTGACTTCCAGGGAAATTTGGTTTGGACCAAAGTCTAATCCCATGATGTCACGGAAACAAAGTGGATAGGAGATGGATCGTTACTATACAACCAATGGTAAGTTTATCAATCAATTGACTAATAGACACTAATGGTCATGAAAGTTTCCATCTTGGTTACAACCGACACACATAAATGGGTGTGCTTATGTGTTCAGGACAAGCGTCGGATCACACAGATTTAGTGAACTCTAGCTTCGAACGAGCGATTTTTGTCAGCTTATTGCACTCTAGAGTAACGAGTCATCTGGATTAGCGGATATTTAGCAAACGTCAAGTTGAACAACACTCACACTTGATCACCCCTTCACATTCACACAGACTTTCTACATAGGCTCGAACAGAGGCATCAGATGCAAGCTTTCCTCTACAGACGAAATCTAACACGAGTGAAACTAGAGTAGAGTGCATCTTTTCGAAACCGCCTTACTCAGAAGTCCATGGGAATACGAAAGCTGAGATTAATTGATGTTTAACTTGCATCATCAAAATCACCAACAACTTATCGACAACAGCTTTGTCGATCGGCCGGTTGAGTGTCCCCGTGCAAGCCGGCACCAGCTGATCCCAAAGACGTTCCCACACCCACATCCGATACCCACAGTATCGTCCTGCTTGCTGATCGATCCACTTCACATGACCGGTAATCGAGAGCATTCATCACTCTGGAGTGCAATAAACTGACAAAAATCGCTCGGCCCGGGCTAGAGTTAACTAAATCCGCGTGATCCGACACTAGTCCTGAACACACATGGACACACATTTGTGGGTCTGCCACAGCGAGACTGGACCTTGACGTGGTGTGACGATTTGCGCATCTCCATGACCTATTGAACTAAACTGGACGGTGTGGCCATCACACCGACAGTCACTCATACCAAGAAAGCCAACAGGAAGAGATCTGACAAACTAGTCTCCTGGTCCTCCAGGTTGAGGGTTGGAAGAAGGCTGACCTCTTTTTTTTTGGAAAATTCATCAGTTCTGGTACACCGCCACCCACCCACTGCCTTGCGATATGGGCTTTTGAGCCGAATGCTTTGGTTGAGAACCCTAATCGTCCTCCTCTCTAGGTCTGGG
>LUCH01004585.1:9408-24725 GCA_013368495.1 Paragonimus heterotremus | reverse complement strand
TGTCACACGGAGGACTCCTTGCCGACACTGCGGCCGACTGGCGTAAGGCGCGAGGGGGACAAATGATGATCTGGCGTAGACAAACGAAGTCGTTCATCGTCAGGTTCGTCACTGTAGGTCGGGTTCGTCTCCCAGGCTGGGATCCTCGCGACTCACAGAATCAGTGGCTAGAGACTTTAGGTCAGATGGCAGCTAATCGATCTGAGTGGCATGAATGTTGTCGTTGTTTGTCCGAGTTGTCTGTGAAGTGAGTACATTTAATGACGCGAGACAGTGAAAGCCGTAAGGAAGCTGTCTTGCTGAAGAGGCCTTACATACACTTACGGCTCGGTTGTTTGTTTTGCATGATAGACAGCTTGATTTTGAATGTAGACGTAGCTATTTTTAGTGGTTAGGTCTCTTCTCGTTTGCTTCTCTATTCTTATACAGGATTTGCATTTTTCTCTTCGTGGTTGTGTGACAGTTAAGCATAAGTATGAACCACTGATGTGTTGCTGTCTATGATGATGATGAAACCACAATAGAATGTGCAATAGATTCATCACCACAGACGTCCAATTTTTTAAAGGAGCAAAGTTTGTGAACCAATCAGTATGATCACTTCAGGAAGCCGCCTGAGCGCTCATACACTTCAGTTGTGTGGTTCAGATGACTGTCTGTTCCCAACTGCCGAATGACATTTAGCTAATGACAGATCACAGCCGGGAATGCAACCCCTCGTGTATGCGCGATAAGTAAGACCGCATTTTGATACCTGCTTTAAGTTACATGAAACCTTAGAAAGATCACGCCAGTAGAGAATTATTTTTTTTAAGGATACTAACGCGCAAATGAAAAATCAAACTAAACCATCTGGCACGGTATCTTTCAAATATTCGGTGACAGCATACGTGCAAAGATAAGTTTATACAAGCAATGGACACTACTGATGAACGCGCACGCGATGGAAACCTGAACGCACCCGTAAGTTAAAATGGAAATAGTGCATATAGGGCATGAATTTTTTCACTGCATTACTGTTGCGGAAGCCTTCCCACTGTTGAAGATGGTTGATGTACTTTTATTTTAACGCCTGCTTATCTGTCTTACTAGCTGTTGGTGGTCTGGTTAAATTGGATCGATAAGTTTCTGCTTTCTGACTGGCTGTTTGTCAGACTGGTCATATTTATGAGTAACATCTCACATTCGTTTTGGTCACCAACTGAGTGGCGGAAATCCGGTGTACTCTCTCAAGTCTTGTGTTCTGACTCCGTGTTGCTGGTGGAGTTATCACAATTACGTATTGTGTGAATCTCTCTGTGACATGCTCGAATAAAACCGTTGCACGCTCCTCAAGAATACCCAACGTCAATCTTCGGCTTGGACAGATTTAAGGTGCGTCTCGCAGATTCCTTTGTCAAGTTCACTAAAGGGCGCAGAATGTCTAACATCATACGGGCATTAAAAAGGACATATCTAAATTTCGACTGACTGTAGCGTTGCATTTTTGAGAAAACCCTCCGTGAACATCTCACGCTTTGCGATAACCACATGGATGCACAGCAATTCGTTTGCCACAGTTCCCTTCACTGACAACGCGTTGGACTTTCTTATACGGTCAGTTTTATCATTCGTAGAGAGCGAATGCGAAAAACCCATGTTAGTTTCCAAGTGTAATGATACTGGATTGCAGCAGCTTCCTGAATCAGAGTCCACGCACAATCGGGATTGTGTTCGATCAGCGCCAACCAATCAAAATAGGCAATCAGCCGCTACGCCAAATTTGTTTGTAGGAGGCGGTGTTTGAAACAAGTAGTATGAACGCATGTCGGAGTCGAACAACTCAAACTGTTTGAAGCAGTCATGGAACGTAATAACGAACGGGACAATCAGAATGCAACACGCCTGTACCCCGACAGCAATCGTAAACACAGTTGGTCCTCCAAAAAAGGGTCTTGTTTTCCAATGAACTGAGATTGTTCAGTGCGGTTTAGACTACCTGTTAGTCTGATTTTCTCGACTCAGTAGAGCAACAAGCGACATCAAGATTATAGAAACGCTTCGAAGTGTACCGTCGAGGGTGTTATTGATTTCTAAAATAGTATGATATTCAGCAGCTCCTCGTAACAATTACAGAGATCATGTGTCAGATCCTTTCTAGTTTACATGCTTAATGGTCAAGCGTTTTTATCAATCCTCACTAATTAAGGTATCCTTCGTGGTGAAATTCCCTCCCGATTTATTGTTTCGGTTTATACGGACTCCACGCCAATTCCAGAAGACTCGTTTCTGTTAAAGTATGGAGACTGTCGTTACCGCAGTTCCACATTCACAGAAACCTCAGTCCCTCATTCAGCAGGATGATCTGAAACAAAAAGACCGACAGAAAGCTATTCAGCAATTAACGCGTTCCGATTTATTCACATTTTATTTTCCTGTTTCAAAAGGATGAAGTGTCAACAAAGTTTGCTGCTTCTACAAACGGGCCCCAATCTGTACTAAATGTAACCGTTACACTAAATCGTAACTCCATGTGATCGTTTTAGAGCAACCATTTGATTACTACAGTCGAGAGGATAACAAACTAGGTTTTACATCTAAGAGTTTTTTCAATCGTGCACAATCTAATCTCGCGTTTTGAGAACACACGCGTAGCCTTCCACTGGTTGTGTAGTGTGCCAACAGTTTCTAATGGACGATTGATCGAAAATTTTCAACCTTTCCAGACTAATGTCTATCAACATGCTTAAAGCCTGAAATTCGTTTGCGTCGAATACGCCGTCCACTTGTAGTCTCTATGTACCCGCAATCGTTAATTGGGTTTACTGCCACAGTCTGTCCTCGGAGCTATGTGCTAATAGCAATAATAACAGTTTGTTCGGGAAGTTATGTATCCGTATCAGCGTATGAAGTTTTAATGTAATTCATAAGTTAGCCCATTTTCACATTACTCCTGAAGATTTTACAAAAGAATTAGCTGTCATGCTGAATTAACATTTTTTTGCACTACGCTTGTTGACGACCGAATTAATTTGAATTAACCTGCCTTCCCTGCTCTAGGCCATCTAATTTGCTCACCTCGAACTAACATCACTGGATTATGACATCAGTACGCAGGGCTTGAGGACATTCGACTAATGTATTCCACACACTTCATATGTGGAAACAATGGTGGGATGTACAAAACAAATAAGGGGATCTGATAATCCAACGCAAGTAGCAGAGTTGCAAAAGAAAAGATTATGTGAATACACAATTAATTCATCAATCCGAATTTCGACGAAATGTATTCCTTATTGGAACGCTTGTGGTAATCCGTACTGGCTTCGTTGGCTACTTTTTTGATGAACAACTACTTCGACCACAACATTTTACTTACACAGGTGAACACTTAGATAGGTATTGGTTACCTTTGGTTGAACGCTCTGAGTCATGCTAATATAATTCGGTGCAGAACTGAATAGTGACATGAAACATATCAGACGATCAAAATCAATCCGGCGCAGTTATAGATGCGATAAGCGGACTGAGTCACTGCTTCTACAGTGCGAAATATGAACCCGGTGAAACATGATAGGTGACCAATTGGATGACCATGAAACGGTACTTTCTCATACTTGATACGGGATACTGGCACATGTCCGCACGGTTCAGTAACAGAATTAAGCGTAGATTTGAAAAATTCAACACACAAAGCACATGACGCCCCATGACCAAGCGTGTACAGCAATGGCTGTAAAAGTGTCAACGTTTTAATCTGTGACTATAGGCACACAAAATATCGAATGGAAAACCGAGGTGGTAGCGGAACCAAGTGGATCCACATGACATATAGAAATAAGAGATTGCTAAATGCCGGTTGTTCTCATGAACTACAAGGTGATGGATATCAGTTGCTAAAAACACTGGCTGAGAAAACGACAGGACATACACCACTGACTGTATTATTGACCATGATAGGTAGCTAGAGTGAGCGAAAGGATTGGATGAAACGCGACAAAAGACTCCGTTCAAGGGAACATGCATCGTGATTATGACGAGGTGATCCGTCCTAAGTTGCAGCTGACATAAGCAATTTCGCCGAAACAGAGAGAATACATATATCATGAGATGTTGACATTTCGATTTACTCTCATCAGTGGCCGACGTAAAACCAGCAAATTTTATATAAATTGTGTATAACGACAACAACTGAGCATACCGACCACATAGTTCGAAATTTTCACGCGTTAATATAAGCAACTGCTTTAGTGTACTGGCTAAAATATTTGGATAGACCATCATCCCATCTTTCGAATCGAAGTCCACCCACAGCCAAAACAGTGAAACCATAATTCACCCAGCTGGGAGTAGCCACGGTTATAAGCAACTGAGTTTGTGGAATTGAGGGTATCTCACATATTGCATTTATTCAACACTAGTTCCAACAATCGTGCTGAGAGTCGCAGGGGTGTGATTCAATATTGCACGATTAACGCAGGAAAGTACACAGGTGTGAACATAAAACCGTTGCCGAACTGACCGCTTTTAACTGACGGAGTGATAAACGCCAGCAGCGGTCGCTTGTCATGCACCAGTGAGAGAACATGGGCCTTGTGAAAGGAAGGGTACACTGCGTCAAGTACAGAACTGGGATGACAAATTACTCGTGTGCTTCGATCACGATTGCAGATGTTGAAATCTTTGTAAATCACAGTGAAGTGGAGTGGTACAGTTTCCATATAGAAAATAGCCTCACCTCCATGTCCTATTGAGCATTAATTTACCACCACTTGCTGATGTCCAGTCAGCAAAAATAACTGGACGTAAATCATCCTATGAAAATTCATCAGCCAAAGGATCACTGATGTTGACCAAAGGTCGTCTAGAACAACTACCAAAAGGAATGGCAGTGAACTACTACTGACGAAAGTTAGGGGAGTTTCGTCTACAAAGGTCGAACGTATGTCACAACTGATATTAACTCTTGCATTCCAACAGACTTTCCGATTAGTCCCAGTGAATTATTCGGCCAAACGATGAGGCTAGTGCGATCAGTAATGCCGAGTAAGTCAACAAACAAAATTCGAGCTCCCCAGAGGAACGGTTGTTTTGTTCTCTAAACATTACCTACTGCCACCCACTCAGCACTTTCAAGTTGAAAGCTTTGGTTAAAAATTGTAATTGGTTTTGGGTTTGAACCTAAGTACCCTGGATATAAATCAGTCCAAAGTAAACCACGTTCTTTAATTAACACTCGCTAGTGGATCAACAATACTCCATGGGGATTTACAGATTTACTTGCTGGATTTTCCATAAAGGCAATTACCATAAGTCAACATAATAAAACACAGGCAAACGCTTTGATAAGGTGAGGGGAAAACACTATTTTAAAAAAATACTAAGTAATCAGAAAACTTACAGAATCGAGGCTTTCTGTCAGTTTTTGAATTTCCTTTTCCAACTCTTCTGCACGTTTTGTCGCCTGAGTGAAATAGGATCACAGTCAGATATTAGAAAAAATCGACAATAAAACGCCAAGTTCACGTGCAGTATTTCGTAATTCGGTAAATCGGGAAAGTGGCTTTAAGAAAATAACCTGTTTACTGAGCAACATGCTGACATCATATGTACTTCAAAAGAAATTCGGTTTATAAACAACCGCGTTCAGCAGTCCTCATTTGCAGTAGCACACACCACACGTGACTTACACGTGAAAAGTAAAGCACGTCGGATGCGTCAGTCGATACACTGTCAACAGAACCATCTCCCAAAAACATTCACTGATTGCAGTGACACAAGATGCCCGTATAGAGTTCCCATCTGGAGGAAGACTGACTGATCTTGATTATACTGACGACAAAGTGTTGCTGTTTCACAACTTTCAGATGGCACAAACAACGCTAAACGCTATTTCGCGTTCTGCAGCCTCAAAATGTTAAGTGCTTCTGCAAGATTACTGTGATTACGTAGATTTAATGTTAGATAACGAAGTCATGGAGGCCGTTGACCGGTTTGTGTGCCTAGGAAGCTGGATCACCGGGGGCGACGGAGGTGTAGGGAATGAAATAGAGGCGCGTATTTCCAAGGCTAGGACAGTGTTCGCTAATCTGAGACACCTATGACAACAGAGAGGTATTTCCCTGAAACTTAAGGGTCGCGTATATCAGACAACAGTGACGGCTGCATTACTTTACGGCAGCGAAACATGGCCCATCAGGGTTAGAACACGTGAACCGTCTTCAGGTGATTGACCACCCATGTCTGCGTTCAGTCGCTCGTATCGAGTGGCACCAGCGAGTAAGCAACGAGGAGGTTAGGAAGCTGGTGTTTGGCACTGATTGTCAACCGAATCCTTTTGTTCAATCCTTACAATTGCACAGACTTAGATGGTTAGGTCATATACTAAGGATGCCAGCTAGTCGTTTGTCACACGGAGGACTCCTTGCCGACACTGCGGCCGACTGGCGTAAGGTGCGAGGTGGACAGATGATGACCTGGCGTAGACAAATGAAATCGTTCACCGTCAGGTTCGTCACTGTAGGTCGGGTTCGTCTCCCAGACTGGGACCCTCGCAACTCGCAGAGTCGATGGATTGAGATGTTATGTGAAATGGCGGCTTACCGAGCTCAGTGGCATGAATGTTGTCGTTGTTTGTCCGAGTTGTCTGTGAAGTGAGTACATTTAATGACGCGGGACAGTGAAAGCCGTAAGGAAGCTGTCTTCCTGAAGAGGCCTTACATTCACTTACAGCTCGGTTGTTTGTTTGCGTGATGTAGACAGCTTGATGTTGTATGTTTGACTATAGACGTAGCTATATTTAGTAGTTAGGTCTCTTCTTGTTTGCTTTTCTATTTCTATACAGGATTTGCATTTTTCCATTCGTAATTGTGTGGTAGTTAAGCATCAGTGTGAACCACTGAAATATTGCTATTTGTTTTGATGATGAGATGCAAAACTGTGTAAACGCCCGACAAAAATTGAACGGCAATGCCTTTGCTGCTGTCGCAAATCACAGTAAGTCCGACGAGCAAGATGTTACTGTCAGAATGGTTGGGGTGAAATTAGCCCCAGTCGTCGAACCTGTGGTTGGTAGTCACCGCGGTTACCAGTGTGCTCAACGTACAGGAAAAGCGGTATGACCCAAGGAATCAAAATTGACATCAACGAGTCAGGTATAAATAAAAAAGAGTGTCCCCACTCCGGTTAATGATAGAGGAAAAGGTTTCAAATATATGGGTAACATGAAACGAACATTTGACCAACTGAATCATAAGAGAATGGAAAAGTGATCAAGTTTGGCCTCGTCAGCAGTTACAATTTGAACATTTATATTTTTTCATTCCTTTCATCACTACTCACATTTGACCACAGCTTTCGCACTTTAGATATGCTAGATCGCAGGGCTAAATACTACACGATCACGAGCTGGCTAACGAAGTGATAATAAACAGACCTGTGATGTGGACAACTTGGGAAAAACAACACGGTTGTGGACCGAGTAGAACCCAATTAAAGTTTGAACACCGTCAAACTACACTAACAGCTGATTAGAGAAGGTTCAACGATTGAACGCACACAACGATAGAAAGTTCAACCGAACTGACAGTTTGAGAAAAAGAAAGTTTTTTCCAGCTTACTGTGAACTGAACACGTGAATTCTGACAAACGACTGAGACATGGATGGCCGAGTTAGATACGGCCAAATGTACAACTATCGCTGACTTCTATGTTTTGAATTACCAGTGGCTAAAACATCAGTTAATATTCTTGGATGCGTTGCACCATGTCTGGGAATGAGGTGGATCTTCGTGGAGAAACTAGGGGTTGTCTTATGTGAAATAATTGCGAATTCACCTTGAGTTTCATCGTAACAGGTGACCCCGAAACGAAGGACAAATGAGGACGATTCAGCATTCATAACTAGATTCCAAAAATGTCGTAACTCAGAAATCAATATTGTTATGAAATTTCTTGTGCAACGCCTTAAACTAAAAATAACCGAACAATCCCTGATATCAAATTATCTGCAAAACCTAATTTCTACTATGGAAATGAGGATTCAGACGTCATTTGCAATAGTTACTTTTACAAAAGTGTTGACAGTAATCATAATGATCTGTATGTATGAACTGAATTTCAAGAAACGCCAAAACAAGCGCCTAACAGTAAAAGACGTACGCTTGACCTCCTAATGCTTAGACATTAAAAACAGAAACTGCTCATTTTATTGAGCGAACTTAACCAGAAGTTCACTGAGAAACAGTGCACCTTCCTCTCGAGCGGCAAGAAAACCCAACGAAACCACAGCCAGTAAAATGGAAGAATAACAGGTCCGTCATAAGGTTAGATCTCCATTTTCGTGTTGCATACGCGATTCTAATACGTAGCCAAAAAAGCGTAAGTTAGCACTTTTCGTATAAGAGTGAAAAGCCGGAAGAAAAACTGTGATCCAGTTATAATAGTCAGTAAACCAATATAATAATATAGCCGGTTACAGCAACAGGAAAAGCGTGCGTAACTCAAAAAAATGACACAGAAACCATCACGAATCCAAAATGTCATTCAAAGGATCAAGTAAAAGATGAACCTATTGGGGAAGTTTACTCGTGTCATTTAATGGATTCTGTATGACAGATGAATAGTTTCTCGGTAAAGCGTGCGGATGAGCGTTATAAAATCAGGTTTTCAAAACCCTAGTGTCAGGCGGCAATAATACACCAAAACTTTTAGGTGAATAAGTATTTCGTACTGTGCGACATGAGATTGATATGGTCGAGCTGGTAAACTTAAAGGAAAGCATTCAAGATCACCGGGGTCCGACACGCGATCCCATACTAACTGGACAGTCGGTGTCGGTTCCGCAAAGCTCGGGCTCCAAAAAAGCCTTCTGTTACAACAAGCACAAGGTTTGGCCTAATATATAATCACAGTAAAAGAATACATACATTTGCTGTACAGAAATGTAACATTTCCTATGGTCTGATACTGGCCAACAAGGGTGTAAAAGTGTGGTGTTAGAAACTAACGGGAATCAATCTGCTCCGATGAACTAAAGATTGTTCACAGAGGCATACACGAGACAAACAACTGTGGCGTTCGGGGGATACACCAAGGGTACAACGACAGGAAGAGTTCACTACGAAACATTGATATATACGACTGCAAATGTTATTCATTAGCAGACATGTTCACTCCATGTACAACTGAGGTGATTACGGTTGCGCCGACATCAAAGTGCATCTTCAGAAAAAGCAGAGGTACCGGTTCGGATGATATGCGAACATCTTACGCATGTCTCGCAAATGCTATTCAAAAAGGTTTTCATGAAAAATGTCTTCAGACAAAAGTAATGGCATTCACGGAAACCATGATTTCAACACAAAAGTGGACTGCAAAACTACAACTGTGTAATTCCGAGGTACACAAACCGATCAACAACCTCTAGGGCTTCATTACTTACCAATAAATCTACGTAATCACAGCAATCTCGCAGAAGCACTTTGCATTTTGCGGCTGCAGAGTACATTCCGAAGCACTTAGTAGAACGCATGATAATCTTTATCGTTGCTTGTGTCGTCTGAAAGTTATCAAGCAGCAACACCCTGTCGTCAGCATAATCAAGATCAGTCAGTCTTCCACCAGAAAAGAAATATACGCTAACATCTCGTGACGGTCGGACACAACCCTTCATTATATCTTTCATCAAAAAATCGAACAAAAATGGTGAAAGTGAGCAGCTTTGGCGTACGCCGCTCCTGGTGTTGAAACTGTCAGAAAGTTCACCGTAAACCTTAACCTGAGCTGAGGTATGGGAGTAAAGCGCCGACAGTATGTTCACATACTTAGTTGGTACACCCCTGCGTTTTAGCGATTTTAAGGGTGTAGATCGGTCCACCGAATCGAACGCACCTTTATAGTCGAGGAATACGGCAACTGTTGGCCGACGCTATACATGACGCTGCTCTAAAATTTGAGGGAAGATAAGAATGCGATTTATACATCCTTGCCCAGGGCGAAACATTGCCTATCCTTTTCTAATGTTTACCTCCCGAGCTGCACTGAGTCGACGATGTATGAGGGACGCCAACACCCTAGTAATGACTGGGGTCAAGCTAATTCCTCTATGGTTTTCGCAAGAGTTCCAGAATCTCCTATTGATTATGGAAACTATTATCGAGTGACTCCAAGGAGGGAGGAATAGTCTCCGTCGTCCACACAAGTTGAAACAACTAAGCCAAGGACTCTACTAAAACCTACTCACCTTCTTTGAAAAGTACAGGCATGAGGCCATCCTGGTCAGCAGTCCTAGTACATTTGAGAGCCGAAATGCAATTGCGAACCTCAGTCTCAGTGGGTAGTTCCACATCTACTGACCAGAGTACTACATTACAAGCCTGTGGCGACAACACTATAGAAGCAGGAGGTCAGCTAAATTGACCCTCGAGGAATTCCACTAACTGCTCTTATCTTCTGGACTAAGTATAGATTAGTGTCTCATCTGTCTCACTGATAGCTTCAATGACAGACGGTCGCCTAGAACCAGTAGTACGGATAATCCTAAAGAACTTGCCGGTGTTCCATGAGGCAAAAGCAGTTTCCATTTTCCTGACATTCTCCATTAACCGAGCCTCACGACCAGCGTTTAAGCTAAGTTTCAGTTTCCTATGTACACCTCTCCTGAACTTGTTGCACAAACCGTATAAAGCAATGATCCGTCTAGCTTCTAACAACCAAACGGAGTTCTTCGAGATCCAACGCTGCTTCAACCCACGAACTTCTGTGTCACGTGCTACAGTACCTACTTCAGCAACGGTCTGTGACATCTGAATCTATCGGCTATTAGGATCTTCGGAATGAGATCAATTAAGACAGCTTTACTGACGGTATAGGCAGTTTCTCAACAACCAATCGTTGCCCAGCAAAAGTAAGGACAAAACGACAACGTACCATCGCATGATCTGAATCCAAGTATATGCTCCAATACGGACAACAGTCTGGAATGGAACCACGCCACCTATAACTAACGGTTATGTGGTCTATCTGAGACCAGGCCTGATACTCAGAAGGCAGGCGCCAAGTGCAGCATTGACACGCACGATCCCTAAAACTGGTGCAGGCTACAAATATCTTGTGTTCAATGCACAGCTGCAACAGTCGTCCACCATTATCTGACTGATGAGACGTTATCCCAAACCTGACACCTAAACGAAACTCGGCCTCACCAAGGCAGTCGTCCTGAGCGTTCATATATCCTGTCAGAACGACTGTATCAGAACCATGTATCGACAAAAAGATAGCGGACAGATCGGAGTGAAAATCGTCTTTGACACCAGTCGGCTGAAGCATAAACAGATACAATGAAACGGACTTGAGATGGATGATTAACAAAGCCTCAGTGAGTATTCAGTCACGTCGCTCTACGCATCCTCGTCATCTCCATCTGCAGTAATAAGGGTATGTGAATGGGTATCACCACCATGGACAGAAACACACCAGTGAGAACTGATGGTTAGCTGTCACATGCAACAAGCATGCGAATGATATTCTTATGATGGTAAAAGGTGGAGATAAACTTGAATACGTCTGAAATAAATTCAACTCGTTTCAGTCTAACGTCCGTTTCATGTGTGAGCATGGGAACGGCAACCAACTGATCTATCCAATGCACTAATAAGCTCAAAAAGGATCGTAGCAAAGAGATGTGCAGTGAACCAGACACATGTAAAAGAGACAATATCTTGAGTGTTCTTCAATGATGTGGCAAAAGCACATTGGTGTTGCACACCCTACCACACAGTCGGCAGGAACTGCATGCCAGTCATCATCGTCACAGACAGCAGCACACCAGTGGTTCATACTAATGCTTAATTGCCAAACAACCACGAAGAAGAAAAATCAAACTCTGCATATGAAGAGAGAAGAAAATAGGATGAGATGGGAAGGGACCTAACTACTAAATATAGTTACGTCTATAGTCAAACATACAACATCAAGCTGTCTACATCACGCAAACAAACAACCGAGCTGTAAGTGAATGTAAGGCCTCTTCAGGAAGACAGCTTCCTTACGGCTTTCACTGTCCCGCGTCATTAAATGTACTCACTTCACAGACAACTCGGACAAACAACGACAACATTCATGCCACTGAGCTCGGTAAGCCGCCATTTCACATAACGTCTCAATCCATCGACTCTGCGAGTTGCGAGGGTCCCAGTCTGGGAGACGAACCCGACCTACAGTGACGAACCTGACGGTGAACGATTTCATTTGTCTACGCCAGGTCATCATCTGTCCACCTCGCACCTTACGCCAGTCGGCCGCAGTGTCGGCAAGGAGTCCTCCGTGTGACAAACGACTAGCTGGCATCCTTAGTATATGACCTAACCATCTAAGTCTGTGCAATTGTAAGGATTGAACAAAAGAATTCGGTTGACAATCAGTGCCAAACACCAGCTTCCTAACCTCCTCGTTGCTTACTCGCTGGTGCCACTCGATACGAGCGACTGAACGCAGACATGGGTGGTCAATCACCTGAAGACGGTTCACGTGTTCTAACCCTGATGGGCCATGTTTCGCTGCCGTAAAGTAATACAGCCGTCACTGTTGCCTGATATACGCGACCCTTAAGTTTCAGGGAAATACCTCTCTGTTGTCATAGGTGTCTCAGATTAGCGAACACTGTCCTAGCCTTGGAAATACGCGCCTCTATTTCATTCCCTACACCTCCGTCGCCCCCGGTGATCCAGCTTCCTAGGCACACAAACCGGTCAACGGCCTCCATGACTTCGTTATCTAACATTAAATCTACGTAATCACAGTAATCTTGCAGAAGCACTTAACATTTTGAGGCTGCAGAACGCGAAATAGCGTTTAGCGTTGTTTGTGCCATCTGAAAGTTGTGAAACAGCAACACTTTGTCGTCAGTATAATCAAGATCAGGCAGTCTTTCACCAGGTAGGAGGTCCACACCGGTATCATTCGAGTGCCGCAGACATTATTGCCTCTATGAGAAAATTGAGCAAAAATGCTGGAAGGAGACAGGTTTGACGAACGCCGCTGCTGCCGCTGAAATTGTCAGACGGTTCACCGTAAACCCAAACCTGAGCTGAAGTATGGGAATATAGCGCCGACAGTATGTTCACATACTTAGTCGGTACACCTCTGCGTTCTAGCGATTCTAAGGATGTAGATCGATCCACCGAATCGAACGCACCTTTATAGTCGAGGAATACGGCAATTGTTGGCCGACGTTATACATGACGCTGCTCTACAATTTGACGGAAGATAAGAATGTGATCCATACATCCCCGCCCAGGGCGAAACACTGCCTATCCTTTTGTAATGTTTACCTCACGATCTGCAGTGAGTATACGAAGTATAATGGATGCTAGAACCCTAATAATGGCTGGGGTCAAACTAATCCCCCTATGGTATTCACAAGAGCCCCGGGCTTCTTTATTAAATATGGGAACTATTATCGCGTGATCCCATAAAGGAGGAATAGTCTCCGTCGTCCAAACATGTTGAAACAGCTGAGTTAAGATCCCTCTTAACACCTTTCCATCCTCTTTGAAAAGGGCCGGCACGATATCATCTGGACCAACAGTCCTATTACGATTGAGAGCCGAGATACAGTTACGAATCTCAGTCTCAGTGTGTGGTTCCAAATCTAGCGATCAGGGTGCTACGTCACACGTTTGTGGCGGCAACACAATGGTAGGAGGACGCCGGCTAAATTGACCCTCGAAGTGTTCCGCCCAACGCTCTAACCTTCTGGACTTATTACAGAAACTTTATGGGATTACTAGAGGATAATTTTGTGCTCACACAAATTTTCTGACATATCATCGAGCGTCACAGCCAAATGCACCTTCAGAATGAAGTCAGAATTATGACACAGAAAAAGAACGTCCACTGGACTACTATACAGTGAAAACCTGATGATCGGATTAAAATAGTCAAGAGGTGGGACTAACCCGAACATATAATACAGCCTGACTGTGTCTCATTGAGTACAGGAGAAGCACGTCCCTGCTTCGAATCAAAAGACTTGAATTTATTCTCCTACCGGTAATTGTACCTAAATGACTGGTCGAAGTTGCGGTGACACATATATTGGAGAGATAGGCGGATGGCTGGAGAGGGGGGAGCGGTAAAGAGCATGCGCCGATCAATGAGTCAACCAGATAATGGCGGACATTAATCGAACGCTGGAGATTTAGCCATGAATAGACACAAAGCAGAAGTAACTGCAGCATTTCAAGAGATCACGACGAGCAACCGCGTTAAACTGATCAGGTTAATTTAAGTTTTGATAATCAAGCTTCTGCAAGCCACCCAAAAAGACCTAAATGTTACGTTACGTCTGCTTCGGTTTGACCAGGCAATGAGAGATGAATTTTAAATCGTTGGTGTTTACTTAATTACTGATGAGCAGTCAGGAATTCGATCACTTTCAAGTTGAACACCACTGGCATGTTGTTCCCAGCCCTCGCGCTCCGAAACACTCCGCAGCAAGTCTCTTTCGCGTATGCTTACTGACGGTGTAGCCAGTTTCTCAACAACCAATCGTTGCCCAGCAAAAGTAAGGACAAAACGACAACGTACCATCGCATGATCTGAATCCGAGTATATGCTCCAATACGGACAACAGTCTGGAATGGAACCACGCCACCCATAACTAACGGTTATGTGGTCTATCTGACAGTGGATGCAGTTAGTTCCATACATTGACTACTATCCTGGATTGTAGTCTCTGAAACACAACAGACATGGACATTTGACGAGTCTTAGGTTCTTGTGACAGCGGCCTGCTGACCTATCTGTTTTAGAGTGCGAACGTTGAAAGCATCTGTATCAATTTGCTTTCTGGGTGTAAGCAAGGGATGAGGGAGACCTGAAGTTGAATGGCAAGATTAGGAACTTACCGGCTCAGTGTTAACACGGTTAGTTACATCTTTTGTGGGACCTGTGGAATAGCTATCAGAAATGGAGGTTGGGATGGGTCTGAGAACTAAATTTGATAGGACAGTGTGGGAGGGGTCAGCAATGTCATGTTTACGCCCATCCATCCTGCTGTATGCAGCAGATAGGGCGACCCGGTTTATACTGCGAGACGGCCGATGCAGTATGGAATTACTGGTGTTATGATTATTCATGGTTGTGTGTGGGCTGAGATTCTGCCAGGGTGCCCAGACCTAGAGAGGAGGACGATTAGGGTTCTCAACCAAAGCATTCGGCTCAAAAGCTTGTACTGCAAGGCAACAGATGGGTGGCAGTGCACCAGTGGTACATTTTTCGGAAAAAGATGCCAACCTTCTTCCACGCCCCAACCTGGAGGGCCAGGAAACTGGTTT